>JBBPBX010033588.1:20113-33171 GCA_038048925.1 Garcialebias charrua
TGGCACGTCTTCCACTGAGGAAGCGGAGCCTGGGGACTTTGGGTCGGGTTCTCCGATCTCTGGTGCTGAGGTCGCCGAGGTGGTTAAAAAGCTCCGCGGTGGCAAGGCTCCGGGGGTGGATGAGATTCGCCCGGAGTTCCTTAGGGCTCTGGATGTTGTAGGGTTGTGTTGGCTTACGCGACTCTGCAATATCGCGTGGACATCGGGGGCAGTTCCCTTGGATTGGCAGACTGGGGTGGTGGTTCCCCTATTCAAAAAGGGGGACCGTAGGGTGTGTTCCAACTATAGGGGGATCACACTCTTAAGCCTCCCTGGTAAGGTCTATTCAGGGGTTCTGGAGAGGAGGGTCCGTCGGATAGTCGAACCTCGGATTCAGGAGGAGCAGTGTGGTTTTCGTCCTGGTCGTGGAACACTGGACCAGCTCTACACCCTCAGCAGGGTCCTGGAGGGTGCGTGGGAGTTTGCCCAACCAGTTTACATGTGTTTTGTGGACTTGGAGAAGGCATTCGACCGCGTCCCTCGGGGGGTTCTGTGGGGGGTACTCCGGGAGTATGGGGTACCAGGCCCTTTGATAAGGGCTGTTAGGTCCCTGTACGACCGGTGTCAGAGCTTGGTCCGCATTGCCGGCAGTAAGTCAGGCTCGTTTCCGGTGAGAGTTGGACTCCGCCAAGGTTGCCCTTTGTCACCGATTCTGTTCATAACTTTTATGGACAGAATTTCTAGGCGCAGCCAAGGTGTTGAGAGGATCCGTTTTGGTGGCCTTAGAATCGCTTCTCTGTTTTTTGCAGATGATGTGGTCCTACTGGCTTCATCAGTTCGTGATTTACAACTTTCACTGGAGCGGTTTGCAGCCGAGTGTGATGCGGCCGGGATGAGGATCAGTTCCTCCAAATCCGAGGCCATGGTCTTGAGCCGGAAAAGGGTAGCATGCCCTCTCCGGGTCGGGGAGGAGGTCCTGCCCCAAGTGGAGGAGTTTAAGTATCTCGGGATCTTGTTCACGAATGAGGGAAAACTGGAGCGTGAGATCGATAGGCGGATAGGTGCAGCGTCCGCAGTGAAGCGGGCGCTGTACCGGTCTGTCGTGGTGAAGAGAGAGCTGAGTCAAAAGGCAAAGCTCTCAATTTACCGATCGATCTACGTTCCCACCCTCATCTATGGTCATGAGCTTTGGGTTATGACCGAAAGAACAAGATCTCGGATACAAGCGGCTGAAATGAGTTTTCTCCGCAGGGTGGCTGGACTCTCCCTTAGAGATAGGGTGAGAAGCTCAGTCATCCGGGAGGGACTCGGAGTAGAGCCGCTGCTTCTCCACATCGAGAGGAGCCAGTTGAGGTGGCTCGGGCATCTGGTTAGGATGCCTCCTGGACGCCTCCCTGGTGAGGTGTTCCGGGCATGTCCCACCGGGAGGAGACCCAGAGGAAGACCCAGGACACGCTGGAGGGACTATGTTTCTCGGCTGGCCTGGGAACGCCTTGGGATTCCCCCGGAGGAGCTGCTCCAAGTGGCTGGGGAGAGGGAAGTCTGGGCCTCCCTACTTAGGCTGCTACCCCCGCGACCCGACCCCGGATAAGCGGAAGAAGATGGATGGATGGATGGACATATTTTCCTATTAAATAAAATGTCCTGCATGTGATCCAATTGCAAATTTAAGATATATGATAAAGATGATAATTAAAAACTACCAAGAATACTGAAGAAACAGCTTTTGTCACCTGTCCTCACTCCATAACCTTACACTTTACAATAAAACATGATAAATAAAATCCTAAAGAACTGTTATTTTTTTGGGGGGGGTTGTGTGACTGCTAATCCCATTTATGGTTTACATATATTTTTTTCAAAATAAATATATTTTATTTTTGTTAAAATACATATTTTAGTTGTGTCCCTTGGTTTTCACTCAGTCCTGTTACCATAACACATTAGCCCATTTGAAAGATTTGGAACGTTCCAGAAGTCACATGGTCATCAAGAAGTTTCATCAGTTTGACCTTCTAAAAGTCATGGGAAGACCAAAAGTAAGTTCTTTCATTTATTTTTCTGTGAATTTGATAATGTTTCAACTATGGCTGAAAGGGTCAATCTCAACACACTCTCCTGTTACCTAAATTATCTCTTAGTTTTCATTTGTTCATTAAAAACAAACAAATTTTATGTAAATCACTAGAATGTGCTCAGTTGCTTCATGCTATTAGCAAGGATGCCATGTGGCTATATTTCATGTATTTGCTAACTTTATGCTAAAAACTCAGTCCTGTTACTCTCAGTCCTGTTACTGATATACTCAGTCCTGTTACTTTTACAAGAGTAACAGGACTGAGTATATCAGTAAGAGGACTGAGTGATTTGCAATTATTAATCAGTATTACACTATTTATCTGATTGTTAAGTTGTATTGTTGAAATAAGTATTTGTTGAGCTATATGTTCAGTTTAATGATATTAATTAATACTGACAGGGAGCCAAGCCATCATTCAAGACATAAGGGCCCACCAGCAATCTGGCAGCACTTGTCACCAGTTCTCGATTACATCCAGGAGGCACATCCAGAGGTCTCCACAATCCATTTTTTCAGTGATGGCCCATGCTCTCAGTATAGACAGAGAGGACATTTTTTCATGTTTTCTACTGAGCTGTTCAAACGAGGATTCACTGCTGGAACATGGAACTTCTTTGAGGCAAGCCACGGAAAGGGTGCACCGGGTGATGTGGGAGGTGCCCTTAAAAGCAAGGCTGACAGTCTGGTGAGCAAAGGGACAGACATTCCTGATGCTGCAGAACTGTTTGCTGTATTGAAAAAGACAGAAACAGCAATAAAGTTGTTTTTTGTCAGTGATGAAGCAGTAGAGAAAGCAGTTCAGGAGATGCCCACAGATGTGCCACCAATTCCATCCACTATGAGGATGCATCAAACAGTGACTCTTTCCCAAGGAGAACTGACATACAGGGATGTCAGCTGCATCTGCACAACAAAACAAATCTTGACCTGTGAATGTTTTAATACAAAACATTTCACATTCAATCATCAACACACAACACCCACAGCCAAAGAAATTATGTGGCAAAGTCCTGAAATTGTTGGGAAATGGTGTGTGGTGAAGTATGGTGGTGACCTTTACCCAGGTGTCATCACAAATACAAGTGAAACACACATTGAGGTCCGCTACATGCACAAAATCAGGGTCAATGGGTTTTTCTGACATACTGTGGTATCTTTTGGAAGATGTTTTGAGTATCATTCCACCTCTGAAGCCAGTCACAGCTCACTACATGGAAATTGAAAAGGATGTCTGGGCTAAACTACAGAACCACTTACAAAAGGCCACATAAATTTATTATCACACACACACAACACTCACTCACGATGGTCCTCACTCTGTAGCAGAAACAGGGACTCACCCACTCAGTCCCTTTTTGCCTTTGTTCAGTCCTGTTACCTGTTGTTCAGTCCTGTTACCTGTTGTTCAGTCCTGTTACCTGTTGTTCAGTCCTGTTACCTGTTGTTCAGTCCTGTTACCTGTTGTTCAGTCCTGTTACCTGTGGTTCAGTCCTGTTACGTCATGGTATTTTGGGGAAAAAAAATAAAACATTAAACTACTTTCCCCAGTTTTGTTTGGTCTGTCTTTTACCTAACTGTTTAATACATTACATGATCATAAATGTAATAAACTTTTGCTTTTGGTCTCTGTACATTTTTAAATATGCCTTTGGAAATTTTAGAGAAACACAATTTCTGTTTGTATGAAGGGACTTTTTGGTCAAAAAAAAGAAATTATTTAAGTATCTATTAAATCATTCCATCAAAAATAAAGACCTTATTAGGAATATACAATAAAATTAGTTGTTATATTTTAAAATATGCTTTTTGGATGTCAAATGAGTTTTGGTAACAGGACTGAAAAAAATGCAACCATCTTCGACTTTGAAGCTTAATAAAAAATTAAATAAAATCACCTAAGATGGGCCAATGGTCATTTTGAGTTACACATGTATATGACTATATCCAGCTTAAAAAAACATGTAAAAAATATATTCAATTTTGGAGACTTACTACAAGTAAAAGGCACCCATTCGGTGGCACCGAGTGGTTTCGAAGCTATTTATAACATAAACAGAAGTAAACAGAAATAAAACGAATGCTAACCGAGACGAGTCCGTCTCTGAAAACACAAATTAAAAAATCGAATTTTATCTCAAATTCATTCATTCAGCCTTTATTTAGTCAGGTAAATCTTTTGAACCTCATGGGCTCATTATATCCGGAACAAATGATTCATCCAGCCATAGTTAAGTAATAATAATAACAATAATAATAATAATGAATTCAATTTATAACGCACTTTTCATTAGTGAAAATCTCAAAGTGCTACACACAATGGATGCTACACACATTCGTAGTGGCAGACTACCATGCAAGGTGCTTTCCAGTCCTACCGGGAGCAACTCTGGGTTAAGTGTCTTGCCCAAGGACACAACGACACATGATGTGGGGAACCGGGATTCGAACCGCCAACCTTCCGATCGGGGGACGACTGCCATTACCATTACGCCACGGCCGCCCCATTACACGTACATTAATAAGTACATTAAAGCTCATATAATTACAATCTGTAAGCAGAAAAAATATACACCGAGTGGTTTCAAAGCTATTTATAACGCAAACAGAAGTAAACAGAAATAAAAACGAATGCTAACAGGAGTCCGCCTCTCAGAACACGAATAAAAAAATCAATTTTATCTCAAATGATTCATCCAGCCAAACAGTTAGTACATTAAAGCTCATATAATTACACTCTTTAAGCAGAAAAAAATATACACCGAGTGGTTTCGAAGCTATAAGAAATAAAACCAATGCTAAAAACAGAAGCTAACTGAAGCTAACCGCTAATAAAAGATTGGTTCTATCTTCGTAATTAGCTCCGCCCTTTAGGTCCGCTTATTGGATATCTCTCCCGCGCGTCAGCGCCCTACTGAAAACCTTTTAGTCCACGCCCACCTACCGGATGGGCCCACCCCTCGGGTCGATTTTACCCGTCGACCCTGGTGATTCTGCCTCTTTCATTATTCAGCCTCGACTGAAGACCTTCGTTAAAATTGTCAAGACTTTTGTCAATAATTATCCGAAGATTAAAGAAGATACCAGAAGTCCTTGTTCAGCTCCCCACCCGCCCTACTCCCGCTGCCGTCCTATGAGCTCTTCTCCAGAACCAGACAGGCAGACGGGCCGACATGCTACAAGCTATAATGTCGGGGTTTGCTTCGGGGCGGAAAACTACTCTCTGAACGAGGCCATCGCTTCTCTGTTCTCGAGGGAACTAGAGAACGCGATGCTAGCTAGCCGCACTGGCCTCTCCCCTAAATGGAGAGCAAGTAGCGGTGGCTAACGATGTTGTCGGAAGCCTCATAAGTGGTGAGTAACGTTTTCATTTATTACTTAAGCCACAACCAAGAAGAAAATGGTCGTTTGTGGCGGTGTTTTTCTGCATGAAAAGCCACAGGACGCACACATATGCCGTTAGCGCTAGGCCCCGCTAAAGCGATGCTAACAGTAGCCAGGCCTCTTCTCGGGAGAGCAGCACGGCCCGGCTAACGATGTTATCGAGAAGCCTTATCAGCGGTGAGCGTCGTCTTTATTATTAACCACGACCAGGAAGAAATCGGTCCTTTGTGACGTTATTTCTGCATAAAAAGCTACAGAACGCACACATTTGCCGTTAGCGCCCAAGGCCGCTAAAGCAATGCTAACAGTAGCCCCGGCCTCGTGTCTCTGGAGAGTAACGTGGCACGGATACCATACCGAATGTCTCCGGGAAGCTTTTTCAATCAACAATGACTACAAGAAGTGATGTATGATGTGTTATTATTTGGTTAAACCACGACCAAAAAGAAAACTGTTCCTTGTGGTGTTGTTTTTGTCACATGAAAAGCTACAGGAATGCACGCCTGCTCTCAACGTAATCACAGGGCCTGCTATTTTACGCTCAATATGCAGCCTTTTTTGCTAGCTGGCATGCAGGAAGCGTGCGGGGACACCATTACCAACTAAACTGCCCCTCTCCCTTCTCCGCCCATCGGACGATCTGGCGGGAAGACGTGTTGGCGCCGCTCTAAACATCCTGTGAGGCACTGTTGGAGCAAATGCTCCACCTCCCTCGAGTGTTCTAGGAGTCAGGGCTAGCGTTGAGGGATTTTGTCTGCCCCTCTCCCTTCCCCACCCACCGGACGGTCTGGCGGGAAGGCTTTAGCGCTGCCCTACACATCCCGTGAGGCACTGTTGGAGTGAAGGCTCCACCTCCCCCGGGGTGTCTCTCCTACGCCGGTGACCGCTCCACTAGCAGCCGCAACGGAGGCCGCCCACAGACAGAAGCACCAGCAGCCGCGCAGATGACAAGAGTTTTTCACGTCACGCCTGAGGAGCAGCATGCGGCGCAGATGGAGCCGGGTAAAAACCCCTGCTCTCTGCCACAAACAGAGTTGCTCCTAGTTCAGCTTCCAGTCTGCCCAACAGGATTGATCAACGCTCATCAAAACCTCTATTGACACAGCCTTCTCACGTCATACCCGAGGAGCCATGTGCTACGCAGATGGAACAGGGTAAGAAACCCCCGCTCTCTGCCACAAACAGTTGCATCCCCCTGATCCAGCTCCCAAGCTGCCCAGCAGGTTTGATCAACGCTCATCATAACCTCTATCAACACAGCATTCTCATGTCACGCCTGAGGAACGGTGAAAAGTTCATGTTTCATGTTTGGTGAACCTGTTACTGCACAGTCAGGGCCGGGTGAAACTCCCCGCCTGTTGCCTCTCATAAAATCACGTGACGGTGGCTCAGCTCACGCAAAGACCAGCAGAGCTCTGTTCATGTCTAAACATGTGTTTAACTGACGTTCCACGTACATGAGTGACGCCGCCTCTCTGCAGCTCGACAACAGCTCCAAACGAGGTAACAAGTGACAAAACACACAAAACAAATGAGCACCGCCGCCTAAAAGATGAGCTGTGCCCATCGGGAGCAACGCAACACCAGAGCACGGGCTCGCCGGCACAACAAACGTGACAACGTCAGACGCAGGGATGAAACACGTCACTGACGCAGTAAGCCAGCCCCTTTTGGGCGGGGCCCCCGTGGGTTACCAAGGTAACGGAGGGAGGCCCCATCGATTGGCCGACGCTCATGATGCGCATGAGACAGCAAGACCTCGCGCTCCCACTGAGCAGGAGGTACGAGCAGTGGAAGAAAAAATGTAGCTTGGACAAATGGCTGGACAAGCTCATAAGGAACGGTTATGCGCTCCAGTTCGCTGCAAAACCACCACCGTTCAGGGGGATCCTGATGTAAGGGGTTAAAGGGGGGTCAGTTTAATACTGACCTCCTTTTTACCTTAATTTACTTATTCAGATTGAATAGTAATTTCACGGATTCTCTTCTTTTTCAGTTTATTCAATATTTCTGTGATCTTTGTGATGGATAAATAAACAGAGCCATTAAGTGACAATGGACACGTTAACTTAGTTTGATATGTCAAAGAGACACTATCATTTATTTAAAATAAATCAACTAAATTAACACCATTACACTTGATTGACATGATTTCACTTTTTCTTTTGTAGCGGTGTTAAGGATGTCTGTTACCATGTCTAGAGAGACTAGATAGGGCGGGATTCTGCCTGTAACTAGCGCATCGACTGATGAGCTGATATCTCTAAGCATGTCAGCAAGGATACTATCTATCGCATGTGCGAAGGCATAGTCCCATTCTACCTTGCGTTTTAGCTCATTAACCATTTGTGCGACGACCTTGATTTCTTTGGTGTGAGTGTTCAACACTAAGACGGTCTTCTGAACCGTTTCGGTCACGTGAGTTAACTGTGTTTGTTGCCGATCCATTTGTGTTCTGATCCATGGGAATTCCTTCTGTATGTCATTAACGTGTTGTTTTAAGGACGTTATGCTGACACTGTTGATTGTAGACAGACCTAAGCCAAAAAGAGATCCAATGGCGGAGGCAGCATTGAGAAGCCCACTAAGGACACTCTTTTTTCGTCTACGCGTTCCGCTCAGCTCTTGTTGTGTGAGGGTGAACTTACGTAGCTGCTTTAACATGTGTCGGGTTTGACCTCTTGCATTCTGGATTGGTAAAGTGTACCATGTTTCGTTAGTCCATTCGTCTTTGATTTTGATGTGCTGATTGATCACCGTTTGGGGATCGAAGCGGACGAAGACCTTCCGAGTGTACAGCTGACAATCTGTGACGAGCAGTCCGGGTTGGTCCCTAAGACTGATGCCTGAGGTGGGTCCAAGGGTCACAACCTCAGCCTGTCCTTCTTGGATGGTTCCCAAGAGGGTGAAGATTACTAGGAGTGATTTCATTGTGATCCTAGGGAGACACAAAAAGATAGGTCTTAGTTTCTTAATAACAAATGGCACGTTAGATCCTGTTGATTTAAACGTTTGTTAAGATTAGTTTTATGTCGTGGGTGTTAGGCTTAGCGTTTCTAAGTTCAAATTGGACAATGCGACTTATAGGGTGGGAAATATGGTAGTTTAAACCTGATTAGTTTATTTACTAACTTGTGTTTGGACGACCTTATTATCCCATGAAGTCGGTGAGTTTGTGAGATCTTTGTCTTTTGTGGAGTCATTGAACGCCTTGTAAGGTTTGATCTGATTTCGATGTACCCATTTAGCAATTGGCTCTTTACGGCCTTTGCTGATTTTGATTTCGTAGATGACTGAGGACACTTTATCTGTTATCAGATGAGGTCCAGTCCACCTGGGCATTAGTTTGCGGGCGAGAGTTCCGGTCCCGGACTCTCCTTTCCCGGTTGCTGGGGCGAACGTATAGTACCAGACTCTGTCTCCCACTTGGAGTTCATTGTGAGAGGCCTTCTGGTCATAGTACGCCTTGCGTCCTTCAGCGGACCTTTCCAGGTTTTTCTGGGCGAAAGCAAAAGTGTTTCTGAGGTGTACATTCAAATCTTTCATGTATTGTTGTGTAGTGTAGGCTGTCGCCATGACGGCGTCACCTGGTTGGTACAACAGGTGTAGAGGGAGAGTCATTTGTCGACCGGTCATCATCTCGAAGGGAGAGATGCCAGTTGATGTGTGTGGAGTGGCTCTTATGGCCATGAGGACCAGAGGGAGTTTCACATCCCAGTCCTTGTGATTTGCGGCCACGTATTTCTTCAAAATACTCACCACAGTTCTGTTCGCTCTCTCGACTTGGCCTGAAGCCTGTGGGTGGTAGCCGACATGAAAGTTGGCCTTGACGCCTAGCGTCTTCCACAGTTCTTTCATCACTTCACCTGTGAAGTGTGTACCTTGGTCTGAGTTCACCCTAAGGGGAAGTCCAAACCTTGAGAATATATGATTCATTAACAACATAGCAGTAGTTTGTGCTGTGTCGTTAGGAGCTGGTAGGCATTCTACCCATTTGGTGAATGCACAGGTTACCGTGAGAAAATATTTATTTCCTCTAGAGCTCTTAGTGAGTGGTCCAACCCAGTCGATCTGGAGGTCAGACCATGGGAATGCAATGCCTCTGCTTTGCAGTGGTGCTCTGTGAAGTGGTCTGGTTGGCTGAAACTGGCCACAGACCACGCACCCTTCAATGTAGTCCTTGACATCCTTTTTCATTCCAGGCCAATAGGCAATTTGTTTTAATGCCGTCAGCGTGGCTTTATCTCCTTTGTGTCCTGCGGACGGGAGATCATGGGCATGGACTAACATTACCCCCCTTTGGTCATGGGGAACCACGAACACAGGTGAGGACGTTGGTCCATGAGCGAAAGTTAAGATGCCCTTGATTAGTTTTAGCTGTTTGCGCAGCTGATAAAGGACCTTAAGGTCTGGATCGGAATCCAGGTCGTCTTTAGACGGACTATTTTTGTTCGGATCAGTCAGGTACAGTATCATGGAGTTGATAGCAGGATCCGACTTCTGTAGTTGGATGATGTCTGGGTCAGTCAGTGCAGGTCGTACAGAGACTGCGTTGTCAGCAGGTCTGGCTGCGGCCTGTGCACGTGTGACTGCCATAACTCTGACTGAAGGTTGTGTTGGCAGAGTCTCGATTAACCAGGAGGGGTCGAAGGACCATAGAGGACCTTCGTCGGCTCCTTCTTTGGCTAAGGAGTCTGCAATGTCATTGTAGTGCTTGTCATCGCCTGGGACTCTAGAATGCCCTGGAACTTTCTTCCAGTAGATCTGTAAGTCGTGTGATGTCACCAAGTGATCACACGCTATGAAAAGCTCTTTGTGTTTGACCACTTTTCTGTCGCTTGTTAGGAAACCGTTCAGTTTCCACACAGCGAGGTGACAAGCGAAACTCAAACGAGCATAGTTAGAGTCAGTGCAGATGACTAGCGTCTTGATGGAGCGTTCTACTACCATCTGGAGAGCTATTAGGATTCCTGCAATCTCAGCGTACTGAGAAGTCTGAGATCCTAATTTGTAGCTGAAAGTTATCTGCTCTTGGTCTTGGAGGAGGACCCCTCCAACACCTGCTCTGCAGATCTTGTCGCGGAGGAATGAAGATCCATCCACGTACAATGTTGTCATATCTTTGCAGATATTGTCATCAAAGAAGTGGTGATTCGGGTCTTCAGTTACTGGGGGTTTAACCTCAACCGGCGGCTGGGTGGCTGGTACATCTTGTGTACACTTCTGGCAGATTGCCAAGTCCGTCCCCAGATGAGACTTCTTGTTTTGACCATAACGTATGTCTAGGTTAAAACTTTGAAGCGCCATGAGCCACGTTGCAACACGTGAGTTTGTCACCACACCATCTCTGATGCGTTCACTGTTAAGAAAAGTCACTGGCTGGTGTTGTGTTTCCACAATGATTTTCTGTCCACCAATGTAGCTGGAGAAATGTTTAACTGCCCACACTGTGGTCAGTAGAGCTTTCTCACAGTCTGAGAATCTCAACTCGGGGCCTGCCATCGTTTTGCTGGCGTAGGCTACTACACGTTTGTCTCTGTCGTGTATCTGGTACAGACCTGCACTTATGCAATGAGCTGAGAAGCCCACTTCCAAGTAAAACTCTTTGTTGTAGTCTGGGTAGACTAAACAAGGGGCTGACTTGATCCTGTTTATAAGAGCGTCCATTGCCTGTTGCTGTTTATCAGTCCAGACGAATGGAACGTCTTTCTTTAGGAGTTCAGTCAGTGGCTTTGCAAGGTCTGCATAGTTCTCTATGAACTGGTTCGAGTAGTTACACACGCCAAGAAAACTTTGTAGTTCTTTGAGATTGGTGGGGACTTTGAGATTGTCAAGGCCTTGGGTGCGAGTCAGCTGTGGTTGTACTCCGTCCGGACCTACAAGCAGGCCAACGTAGTCCACCTTGGTTCTGCACCATTGGCATTTTGACAGTGATATCTTAGCACCAGCAGTTGTCAGCTGATTCAGAACGTGGTCGATCTCAGCCAAATGTGAGTCCAGTGTTGGCTGCCTCAAAAGGACATCGTCCACGTAGATCAGTGTTCCACGCTCGTGGGCGTCTGGACATGCTTTGTTCAAGAAGATGTTGAACTCTGCAGGTGAGTTAGCGTAGCCAAAGGGACACCTGTTAAAGGTGTATTGACGGCCACCAAAAGTGAAAGCTAGTTTGTACTGGTCCTCGGCGCGCACAGGGATGGTCCAAAAACCAGAGGCGACGTCGAGGGTCGAGAAGTACTTACCATTGATGACCTTGGGCAGTTCCTGTTGGAGTTGCGTCATAGGCCATCTGGATAAGGGAACTTGTTTGTTTAGCTTTCGGTAGTCTATAGTGAGTCTCCACTTACCATTTGGTTTTAACACCGGCCATAAAGGCGCAGAGTAAGTGCTGTTACAGTATCGGATGATACCTTTTTCTAACAGGTCATTAATGATTTCTCTGATAGGTTGATGTGCTGCCAGAGGAATCTTGTACTGTCTGACAAATGCAGGGGGAGCATTAGGCGGGGTTGGGATGCTCACTGTGTGGAGCGTGGTCAACCCACAATCCATCGAGTCAGCTGAGAATGATTTCTCATACTTTAAAAGAACTTTGCGAAGTCTGTCCCTTTCTTCATCAGTTTTCAGGGCGTCGGCTTGGGCGACCACCTGGTCAATCTGTGAAGCAATTGAGAGGGGTTCTTGTTCTTTGGGGAGCTCCATTGAGTCCCTTTCAGTGTCGTGAAACCTGTTTACGGGTAGTGCACTGTAAGTTTGGGGGCATAGACTGTCTCCTTTGTTGAAACCGAACCTGCGGACAGTGTCCTGGTCGGCCTCAGTGGGGGAGAAAAGAGCTATGGCCTGTGTTGGTTTCGTGAACAAGACTTGCCCCGTGTGTTGATTAGGGATCAAGTTTTCTGGGAGTCCTCCCAGAAATGGAATGCTTAGCTCAAAATCATGAAAATCAGTAGAGATCAACCATCCTAGCTGTGTGTTTTTTGGGATCAGTACCTCTTCTGTGCTTGTGTTGCACACAGCAACAGTCGTGGTTCTGCAGTCGAGGGTCACTTGGCATGTGGCCTCCATGGACAGTCCTAAGTTGAAAAACATAGGAGATGGTTGAAAGTATGCCTGTTTTGTGCTAATAGCTTGTCCTTTCATGATGTGACACATCACTGGCTTGTTCATAACCTGTGGTGGTACCGCAGTGTTATGGCTGTTAGCAATCTGACAGACCTCTGGAATGGTCTGTCCAGCTTTAAGGTTCTCTGTGGTCAGCACAGGAGAGTCCTTCGTGGCTGTATCCAGTGACCACAGTACATTGTTGTTGATGTCCACTCGGACACCTAATCTTACCAAAATGTCGGAGCCTATGTAGGTTGCATGTGGTAAGTTCGGGACCACGAGGAACGGGTGATCCAGTTCTCGTTGGTTCCAGATTAGTTTAAGGTCAATGATCCCTTTAGCGGTCATTACCTGTTTATCGTTGGGGTCTAGCGAAAAGCGGAAAGCCTTTCTGTTCATTCCTAGACCCAACTGTTTCTTAACCAAGGTTCCAAAGAAAGCTTGGCTGATTGCTGATTTCTCCGTCCAAGGGGACAGGACAGCATCATCGGTGTGGGATCCTTGAATCTCAACACCA
>JBBPBX010033589.1:0-13844 GCA_038048925.1 Garcialebias charrua
TGTTCTAATATCATCAGTGAACAAGTGAGCCTTTTCACTTTCCCAAAAGAAGAAATACTTCGTCTGGGTTAGGGTTAGGGTTAGCTAATGTCCTATTTTTTGTGCTAATTTTTGTTTGTTTAACTCTAATTCAGCAAATGTGTTTTATTTCTGCTTTTTTCTGCTAACTTAGGCATGTTTTACATTTCAGCACGTTTTTAGCACATTTCAGCCTTTTTTCAGCAAATTCTTCTGCAATAAGCATTCACACTGCATTTTCGCAAGAAATGCAATTTATCTTGTTATCCCACCCATTTTCATCTCCATTTCCTCCCGTACAGCAGCCCCACCCCCACCCCCCCACCAGCCATTATTGATCAGCCTAATCAGAGGCGTTACAGTGCAATTCATCCTGTCCTTTCTGCTCCATAGCTCTGCGTGCCATTCAATATCATTTAGACGCTCGACTGCAGACGTGACTGAGTCGGTTGTCGTGACACAGAAAGAGGGGTGGGAGGAGGAGGGGTGACAGCGCTAATGATGAGCTTCTGCCTTGGCGTTTGCTTAGTCTTTTCTTTGCTGCCTGTCAAAAACAAATTCCTTTCTCTTTTGATTTGTTCATAATTTCCTTCCCGAGTCTGCCTTTCTCTCCCGTCTTTGTTTTTCATATTTACCTCTGAGTCAGTGCATCCACTCCTGATCTACTTTTACTTTCTTCTGTCTCCTTCCAAATATTCCATTCATCAGTGTGGCTAGGAGGGTGTATTTTGAGGAGACAAAATCATGTACATATTGATATTTAAATAATTCTTCTCCAGCAGATAAAAAAGAGCTATTGTCTCTCGTTCGCAGTGTTCTTTACTTACATTTTGCATGCATGAATGAATCACAGACTGGAAAATCCAGACACCAAGAAATGCTTTCCTTTTTTCATGTACCCTTGAGCAAGACTTTTAATCCCCAGATTTAATCCCCATTTTTGCTCTTTGCCCAATAGTAGATTAGTGCTATTTTGGATAGCTTTTTGGCTTTTATTTCCATTTGACACATTTGTAGTACCAGCCAAGTATGGGGAACTTTAGAGTAGTTAAATTTAATAAACATGGCAGTAGATTTTTGGATTCAGAATTGGTACATTAAATAGAAAGTTACATTAAAAAACGTATTTTTTTTTTAATTAAGGTTGCAATAATTGCTTAGAAGGTGACCAGAACCCAACTTGACTTATCAACAGATCTTTCTTTGAGGACTACATAGAAAGCATTATTATCAACCTCAAAAGGGTTTTGCTCTTCTATCAATGTTAACGTGACCCGAACTGCGATGTGTACCTCCACAAATGTTAACGATCGGCTTGGCACCGTGATGTGAGGTTTTATTTTTATTGTCGTTTCCAGTTACCATAGCAACGTAATTTGCGAAGAAAGACACCATTTTTCTCATTGAAAAACTGACAGAAATCTTTGCAGCTTCTAACTGCCGCATTGAGCTCACATGACCTAGGGTGGAGAGTCCCTGCACAAAACATTAACTTTTAGAGCCATTTTGGTTCAAGATGGCTGACACAGCTAACTCAGAAAACTCAAAAGTGGTTATAACTCAGTTATTCTTTGAGATATTGAGTTGAAAATTGGTATGGTCTTATCGGAGATCAAGTGGTTAAACATTCCTAATGCAACTTAAAATTCCAAGATGGCCACTTTCACTAAAAGGGAAAAAATATAATAACTTAGTTATGTACTTTAAAATATATTGAGCTGAATAAAAAAAATAAGTTGTCTGGTCCTCGGCCCAGAGACTTAACTTTTTGTGATTTTTCTGCCTGGATTGTTGAGCATGCATCGGGATATATTGGGCTGAAGTTTGGTGTGGTGGTACCTGACAGTGATGCACAACACATTCTGAATTCAGAGCTGAAATTCAAGATGGCTGCCAAAGCTAATTTCAAATAGATTTTAGAGAATTTTAGAGCTATTTAGCTGAAATTTAGTGTGTTGGCAGCTGAGAACAATCCCTAACAGACTGGTTGCAAATCAAAAATCCAAGATGGCCACCTAAGCTAAAAAGGAATACTGTACTATGAGTCAGTCATTTTTAGAGACATTATTCTGAAATTTGGTGTGGTGGTAGCTGAGATCAATGCCCAATAAAATTAAATAAAAATGAAAAATCCAATATGGCCACCAAAGCTACAATGGCTTTTACGCAGTTATTCTTAGTCATGGAGGTGAAATTTGGTGTGCTTATAACTGAGAACGTTCCCCATCACGGACTGAATCCAATAAAAATAAAATAAAAAATAGCCATCATAGCTTTAAAAAAAAAAGACTAACTCATTGACTTTTGCCATATTCAGCTGACAATAATGTAGTTGTAGCTGAGAGTGAACCCCAACACATAATACTGTCAAATGTAAAATTTTAAATGGCCACAATGTGGCAGTCCCCGTCAAAGTTTCTTCAAGAACTTTCGTTTTATTCCACTATATTACACTACTATAATAGTTTTGAATAGCAGGGGTGTAGCAGTATGCAAAAGTCACGTTTTTTTGATCATCCTTGGTTTTTGAATTCACAATATGGTAAATTTTTGGTGCAGTTGCATTAAAAGAAATTAAGGTATACACGTGCATTGAATCACATATGTGGGTGTAGCAGATAAACACGAGAAATTCCTGAGAAATTCTGTCCATAATTGATGTAAAGCATTTAAAGTAGGGAGTTGTGATAACAATTATAAATGAGGGACTGTTGGATTGCTACAGGCAAGTCCACAAACATCCATCCATCCAACATCTTCCGCTAATTCCGAAGTGGGGTGGCAGGGGCAGCAGCTTGAGCAGGAAAGCCGAAACATTTCTTTCCACAGCCACCTCTTCCAATTCTTCTGCGAGGATTCCAAGGCATTCCCAGGCCAAATTAGAGAGTCTCTCCATCGTGTCCTGGGTCTTACCCGGGTCTCCTCCCAGTCAGACATCCCCAAAGCGCCTCCCTAGGGAGGCACCCAGGGAGCATCTTTACCAGATGCCTGAACCACCTCATCTGGCTCCTCTCAACATGAAGGAGCAGCGGTTCTACTCCGAGACTCTCCTGGATAACTGGACTTCATACCCTATCGCTAAGGGAGATTCTAGCTACTATGCGGAGGAGACTCATTTCAACCACCTGTATCCATTATATCAAAGGTGGGCGCCAGACCGCTAGGGAGCGCTAAAGCGCTAATCCGCTTATAGCGGACCTAAACAATTTGTCAGCGTTATAGCGGATTGACTAACTTTTATAATTCATAAGCGGATTTGCACTATTTTTATTTAAAATGCAGTACCGCTAATAACTAATTATCTATCAGTAAAAACAAAAAAAACTTATTTACGGGCTCTTAAATCAACCGGACGACTGCTCACAGACCATATCCTGTCAGCGCCGGATGTGGTCCGTGACAAAAAAGCGTCCCCCTCAGTCTCTTGGCTAGAGAGAGCGCTCTCTCTATAGCAGTTAGCAGCCAGTGTGTTACTCTGCAGCCTTATTGCTTGTTTTCGAAGAGTCAGACGAAGAGTTTTTAACATGGAGGGTGAACTTATGGATGTTTCTCAGCGGCCTACGCGACGCGTCAGCGCCTCATTTGCCCTGTTCAAAATGGCGGCGACCACAGAAGCAAAGGACTTTACAACAAAACACGGTAAAAACAATTATTTCTTTGCTGAGAAAAAATATATTTCTTAGCTGACTTTATAGCACAAGGTTTTTCTGAGCTTAACCGTTTCACGAAATGGTCAAATCTGCTGGATTAAAAAAAGTAGTTCGCCATTTGCCCTGTTCAAAATGGCGGCGACCACAGAAGCAAAGGACTTTACAACAAAACACGGTAAAAACAATTATTTCTTTGCTGAGAAAAAATATATTTCTTAGCTGACTTTATAGCACAAGGTTTTTCTGAGCTTAACCGTTTCACGAAATGGTCAAATCTGCTGGATTAAAAAAAGTAGTTTGCCATTTGCACGTTAGCGTTAGCATTTAGCTTCCACTAGCATTGCTAATACATAAGCGCTTTTGAAATTGCGGACCTAAATAAATTAATAAGTGCTTTAGAAATAGCGGAACAAATTTTTGTATTAGTGCTGCCCAGCACTGATTATATCATCGTGTCGGTCACCAACCAGAGCTTGTGACCATAGGTAAGGGTAGGAATGTAGCCTTACAACTCAACTCTCTTCACCACAATGGACCGGTACAGAGTCCGCAATACTGCAGACGCTGCACCAATCCGTCTGTCAATTTCCTTTTTTTTTTTTCTTTTTTTTTTTTTCATTCAACCTTTATTTATACCGTCTGCCAATTTCCCACTCCATTCTTCCCTCACTCGCGAACAAAACCACAAGACACTTGAACTGCTCCACTTGAGGCAGAATCTCACCCTTGACCTGAAAAGAGCAAGCCACACTTTTCCAGTTGAGGAGCATGGCCTCAGATTTGGAGGCGCTGATTCTCATCCCAGCTGCTTCACACTCGGCTGTGAACCGCTCCACTGAGAACTGAAGATCATGGCACGATGACGCCAACAGGACCACATCATCTGCAAAGAGTAGAGCTGGAATTGTGAGGCCACTTAACCAGAAACCCTCTGCCCCCTGGCTGCACCGAGAAATTCTGTCCATAAAAGTTATGAACAGAATCAGTGACAATGGGCAGCCCTGGCGGAGTCCAACTCCCTGAAGGGGTCCGACTTACTACCGGCAATACGGGCCAAACTCTTGCACCACTTGTATAGGGACTGAACAGCCTGTAACAACAGGCCCCCAATGGCATACTCACAGAGCCCCCCCCCACCACACACACACACACAGTGTACCCCAAGGAACACAGTCAAATGCCTTCTCCAAGTCCACAAAACACATGTAGACTGGATGGGCAAAATCCCATGACCCCTCGACGATCCTAGTGAGGATAAAGAGCTGATCCATTGTTCCACAGCCAGGATAGAACCCACATTGTTCCTACTGGATCTGAGGTTCAACCAATGATCAAACTCGCTTCTCCAGTATCCCTGAATAGACCTTACCAGGGAGGCTGAGGAGAGAGATGCCCCTATAATTGGAGCACACCCTCCGGTCCCCCTTTTTGAAGAGAGGAACCAACACCCCAGTTTGCCAATCCAGTGGCACTGCACCCAATGTCCACACTATGTTGCAAAGGCCACAAACATTAAAAGACAAAAAAATGAACTTTTTTAGATTTCCATAGCCATAGCATAGTCTTGCTGGTGCAAGTTTTAGGTCCTGATCCTTTTTATTTAAAGAGACGTGAATCTTTTTTTTTTATCAATAAAAATACACCTCTTATAATTTATTTCTAAAGTGATGTATGTGGTTGGTTCACAGTTAGTTCCATACTGCTCTAAGATGAAATATATTTAATTACTTTAGCTGTAATTAGTTTTCATGCTTAAAAAAATGGTCACATAATCAGGAAAAGGCAGAACATAAAGCTGTTAGAGCTGCTTTTCTGCTCGTTTGTTTGTGTCTTCCAACTTACAAACTTTGAAATGTTTTTTAATACATCATCTGATTTTTAATCCACTTTTGATTCCATCTATTAAAGATTTACTTCATTAGTACTAGGGTTTTAAACAGAATGTTTCCCTATTTGTTTTGTGTATTTTTTATTTTATGTTTTCAAATCCGCTCGGATTGAAAACCAAAAATCACTCTCCCTGTTCAGTATTATTTGTTGCAAACCGTTTTGTGCATGTGCAACTCACAACAAGATAAAGGTGGTAAAAGACTGAAAGTATTTTTGTCATATGTAATAAATCAATGCATATGACATGTTTACATCTAGATAGCTTTGTCGGCTAGCTGTATCTTTGGTGTAACAACAAGAAAGCTTTACCTGAACATTAACAAGGGAATAGACTTTAAAGTTGTTTTAAGTTGGACCTGGTTTAATTCTGCATTTTATTGTTATGCAACTTAAATTTCAAATGACAAAAGACAGCAATAGAACTAATGTGTTAAGATAAATTTTCAACAAGATAGGAACAAGGCAGACTTGCATTACTCAAACACTAGATTTCATCCACCCAATATCAGACCCACATTACTAGTTGATGCTTTTCTTAGTTAGTTCTAGATGTTATTACTGTTTTTCTCTTTCATTTGTTGTTGGATGTAACTGGGACCTCGTGTACATAATCTCGTTTTCATCTCATGTACCACATGCGGTGCAAATGACAATAAAGACTCTCTGACTCTCTGACTCTGACTCTGACATTTATCTCCGTTTACCTGACTAAGACTTCTGTAGATTATCACACTATTCCTTTAGCTTCTGATCTGTGCTGTCTTTAGGCACTGAATCCTAGCAGAGACAGAAATTTCTCACAGATTGTGTGACTTCTTCACTAAATCCAACAGATTACATTATCAGCCCCTGTTGGGGCAGGAGGAAGACACTCGGTATACACGTGCAATAAGGAAACAAACACACAAATGATATACCTTCTGTGGTAAACACACAAAACTTTCTCCCAACAGATTGCATTGTTGCATATCAGATCATCTCTGTGTCGCCAACAACAGATTTATCTGCGAGTGATTGTTGCAGATTTCAGATCCGTAAATAGGCTCGTTGAATGCCAATACTTCTGGGAGACTCCTTCCAGTCGTTGGAGGAGGAGTCGGCTGTCTGTGTTGGTTCCAATTCTACCGATAACGAAGAGCAACAAAAGATTAAAGAGGCAGAATTATATAGTTTGTTACAGATTTCATCATCTTTAAAAAAAATCAAATAAAAAAATCTGCGTGAATAAAAAAATAAAAAACGTACTTTATTAAATAATTTTCTTTCCGTTTAAGGAAGGTCAAATTGTAATCCTTCAAGTTTTTGAAAATACTTATTTTGTTCTCATTTGATGCAAAAATGAAAATTTTGGTACAAAAACAGTTTGAGTTTGTAAGCTGTACAGAGAACAACATTGACTATGTAAAGTACTATTAAACTGTTTTACATCAAAGTTCATATTCAATAATCCAGGTTTTAAAAAAAAATCCAGCAACGTTCAGTCGGGTCATCTGGAGAGTTTCATTTTTTTTGTTGAGATGTTTCGTTGTTCATCCAAAGAACTTCATCAGTCCGAAGAGCCACAACATACTCTGTTCCACAAATAGCCGATTCGCATAGTGGGCCAAACAGTTTGGTGGTGATGAGATAGTTGCTGGGGCCCGCCTGCCTGTGGAACTGAGTTTGCTGTGGCTCCTTGGTTGTTTGCTATTCACAGAGGGCTGAGTGATACTAGCAATAACAGCATTGTAAGAGGGGGACAGTTGAACCCGGAGGCCTCCACCTCTGTTTAATGATGGACGGTTTCTTTTCACAAAGATGGCCTCCTTTACTCCTCTCTCAAACCATCGTTCCTCTCTATCAAGGATGTGAACATCTTCATCCCTGAAAGAGTGACCGCTGGCCTGGAGATGAGTGTAGACTGCAGAGTCCTGACCTGATGATGTTGATCTTCTGTGCTGGGCCATCCTTTTGGCCAGTGGCTGTTTAGTTTCCCCAATATAAGACTGATCACAGCCCTCCTGACACTGAACAGCATACACAATATTACTCTGTGCCGGGGGACTGGATCTTTGGGATGAACCAGTCTTTGCCGTAATGTATTTTGGGGGTTTAAAAGCCACTGGGGTGTTGTGTTTAGAAAATAAATGTCTCAGTTTCTCTGAAACTCCTGCAACATACGGAATGACCACTGGTCTGGGTGCTAACGATCCGTCGTTAGGCTGATGGTCCTCTTTGATCATGTGAGCAGCTGGCTTCGCCTGTCATCAGCAAACTGGTTGATCCACTGTGATAGGGTGCTATTCATAAGACTGAGCTGAATACAGCATCTCAGACTGAGGAAGTCTTTTGGACGAAATATGAAACGTTTCTACTTTTTCGTTTTGTTTTTTGAATGTCCAGAGGACCAGAATTAGCTTTTTTAGATTTTTCTACCTGGATTATTGAGCATCCATCAGGGTGTTGTGGAACTGAGTTTGTTATGGCTCCTCAGACTGATGAAGTCCTTTTCACGAAGGATGAAACGTCTCAAAAAAATAAACCATCCAGATGATCTGACTGAACTTTGTTGGAGTTTTAAGTCACCATGAATTTATTAAACCTTTGTATCCACTAGTCTAAATCTTATCCTAATTTATATTTTTAATCAGCTTGATCCCTACTTCTTCAGACCTTTGACTGGCTGTATTTTTGGTTTGGTTGGTTTTTCCATATTTTTGTTGAAGTGCTGGTTATATCAGCAATGTGCCAAGTGTGCTGAGGAAAATAAGAAGCATTTTAATGCTTAAATGATTGGAGTTAAGTGACCTAAAAGGACAAGATTGACGTTCCTCTGAAAGAAGACTTGTCAGAGGTCTTGGACTGAAAAGTATTTGAAAAAGCAGCAAAAGCACGAACTCAAGACATTTATAAAGCCTATTGTACAGTTATTTTCCACAAGAAACACAGCTTTTGTCATCCTATAATGCTTTCTGTGTAATACTTTTCTTTTCTTTTTGCTTTTAGACATTTCTTTCTTGTACAGAGCAGGTTTACTTCAGCGATGCATCACTTAAAAAAAAAAAAGATTTAAATACACATCATTTTAAAGTAAATTTCAGTTTTTTTTTTTACATAAAATCATAACAATTCTGACTGGTATTGCCAAAAACTCTATTGCCTTCCACCAAAACAAAACGTCATCCTATAATGTTTTAGCCCGTATATGTTGGTAGTTTTAGAAAAATATCTCAGGAATCACCGAGTCGACGTTCATACAACTTTCACAAAGTATTCATTAGATAGACATCTATGAAAGATGAGGGTTAGAGGTAGACGGTGCACCAGCCCTCAGAGAGCTTCACTTTGAAGCTAACTCTTCTGAATCCCTCTGAGAAGGCCTTGTCTTCTCACATCAAAGCATGCATGCCTCTTGTTGTCTAACTGCCTCAGGTGATTAGTGTGGCTCAATCAGTTTCACCCATTTGTTACAACCAGTTGATCGCTTGGTAAAGACGGTAGTGCTGCACCGTCCTGTTAAAGTAGAGCACGAGTTTTGGGATTCATACTTTTTATAGAGATATGCAATGGTCGTCCAGTTAAAGAATTATTGATCATATCAGGAACAATGGGCACATTCATATGAATATAATGAAACTGTCTTCAGAGAAAAGATTGCACATGCCAAGAACTGACTAGTAGAAATTATGAATATCTTCAGTATATTTCCCTCGTGTGTCTGGTTTTTCTTTTTTTTTTTCTTTTAAAGTGTCAGAATCTGACATAAATAATTCAAATTTAAATCCAACTTCTTTGTTCTGGTATTATTTATAAGGGATTCTCTTTTCCAAATTTTTTGCAATATTTTAACTTGAACTCATCTCTTTGATTTCACGCTCTCTTTCTGTCCGACTGTTCTTCTTCCTCTCGGCAGGCAGCCATGGTGCAGCCGATGGGAACCTGGTCTTTTTGTTGAAACCATGTGAACTATTTGAACAATCCTGAAGATAATCACTTCAGTTCACTGGTTCGTATCTCTAATTTTGTGTACTGGACAAAGTGTAGCCAGTTGACGAGGGGTTCCTCACTGTGCTCCTATTCCCTGTTACAACTGTGTCTTCCTTCACACTTCCACTTTTAACACACTGTGACACACTGATTCTTGGTGTAACTGTCTTCTACTGGTATTGACCACTCTTCTATTCCCCTGGAGCAAAGTGGGGTTTGGCATTTTGCTCTAGGGCACCCTTGTGAAGGATGTAAAAGAAGTGGATGGGCTTTTTTCCACTCAATTGCCTTATACAGATTTGCTCAGCTTGTCTGTGACAGGAAAAGGCGACCTTGGCAAAGCAAGCTCACTGTTGAACCTTCAGGCCAGTGTCCCACTGGTCTACTGTCACCAGACTGAGTCTGCAAGGTTCATAGGAAGGACAAGTACAATGAGGGGATTTTTATATGTAGGCTGTCTGAGTGTTGGGGTAGAAAATTGAAGTGGTAGTTTATGTGTAGTACTCTGATGCATGCTCAATAATCCAGGTCGAAAAATCTAAAAAAGCTAAGTCTGGTCCTCTGGACATTCAAAAAATAAAACAAAACAAAGCAAAAAAAATGTAGAAACGTTTCGTCTTTCGTCCGAAAGACTTCCTCAGTCTTTCGGACGAAAGACGAAACGCACACAACTCAAATCCAACAACCCTGAATAAATGCCTTTTACTGAATGCACACAAAAACTAAAGGGATACTCCATCTGAAGGAACAAAATCACCTCTCATTGACGTAGTTGCATGATGAAATTTACGTATTCTTGTTCTCAGAGCATCTTCACCTACACCTTCTCAACACCAGGCTGGTCTTTTTCTCACGGGCATTTGCGCTAAACATTGTGTGATGGGCATGTTTGTCAATGTGGAAATTCACTTAGACATTCAGCTGGACAACTCTTCAAACACAACTAAATTAGTCAAATGGTGAAAAAACTCCTGGATGGAGATTGTGCAGAAATCGTGTTTGGAGGAGTCTGTCTACTGAAAGTTATGGCACTGTCCTCACGATAGATTTGTGGCCAAACGACAAATCCAGGGATGGAGTGTAAACTCTGGCCGATCAGAAGACACTCGCTCAATAACGTATACTGCAGTGGGAGAGGTTTCCCCAAGAGCTCTGCGCCATGTGTCTAGTAGACCACAACCCATGACCGCAAGTCAACCGTTCGACTTCGGATGGAGTATGCTGTACCCTTCATCTTGCCCAAGCATTTAAGTTGTCTCATATTGACTGTAGATATATTATATCAAAGTCAAAGTCAAAGTCAACTTTATTGTCAGAACTGCAATATGTACAGGACATACACATAATTGAAATTTCGTTTCTCTCAGTCCCTCGGTGCAACAGTAACTATTTAAACATTGAAACACTGAAACATATAATAATAGACATAAGCATAAAATAGTAAAGCTGCAACACTGTCCTGAGTTTTTGCATAGTGGTACAAGAGTATGAAAATATATCCACTATATATGCTATATAACTACAGTATAGCATATAGGTTAACAAGACAACTTTATTAAAGTTACAGTAATTAGAGAAATGGCATGTCCTGGGAAGATACTGTATACATGTTTATTGTTGAATGATTTTTGCTGAATCTAATGAAGTTAGGTCAGGTCCTTTGGACAGATTAAAAAAAAAAACATTGTTGAACCGTTTCGTCTTGTAAAGACATTAAAAGACTAAACGTTTCAACTATTTTTTTTAAATCCATCCAGAGCATCTGACTCAACTTTGATAGATTTTTTTCAACCTTTATTATTGAGCATGAATCATGAGATTTTTTTGCTGAATCTGCTGAAGAAGTTGAAACCAGGTTGAAAAGCTTTCATCGTTAAACTGTGATTGCAAGTTGAATGTGAACAGCTGACATTTGCTGAAAGCAGAAACATGAAAGCGGAAATAAGTATAAAAACAGCATAAATGTTTAGAAACAGCTGAATAGAACAAAACAAGTAGAATAAGTTGAAATAGGCAGAGGGGTTTAATAGATCACAACAACAACAAAACAATCAGAAATTAGCAAAAAAAGAAACTGGAATAAGCATAAAAGTTGCAATAATTAGAATGATGCACGACAGACTAAAACTGACAAAGGAAATAAGAAAAAAATATTAAAATTAACAAAAAAAAAAGAATCCCTAAAAGTACAGTAGCTGCAAAAGCTGAAATAAGCAGAAAAAAAAAACGCAGGGGAAAAAGCAAAGAGTTGACAGAAGCTGAAGGAAGCTGAACCAGAACAAAAGCTGAAATGAGCTGTAAATAGAAGAGCTCCATTCATTTTCAATGGAAACAAAAACATGACATAATAAGCTAAACATGAATAAAAAATGCATAAACACTGAATGTCATAGCAAGAATGTCCTGACGGAGCTGAACATTTTGATTTATGAATTGTTGAAATCGCAGAAAATTATGGAAAGTTATGTGCTGCTTACTGATTAGTGATTTATAATCATTCACAATTATATAAATTACTCAGTGACATTAAGTACTCATAACTTTACTACACAAACTTTCTTATGAGTACTTTTAAGGAAAATTAAAGCTGCATCCTGGACATATATACATTTATGTACATTTATGTACATTTATGTATAGATACATACATACACAGTACACATGGCATCCATGCCTGAGTGATTTCCCATATACTGCTTATTTTGGGTAAGTTTTTTACTGAGGTATGTCTGTGGCTGTGTGTTGTTGTTTTTTTGTTTTTTGCTATTGTGGTCACTTCATTAGTGACCTGAGGTCAGCAGTCTGATAGCACATGGGATGAAACTGTTGCAGAACCTGGTGGTTCGGGTCCTCAGGCTGTGGTACATCGTGCCAGAGGTTAACTGAGTACAGGTAACCCCCGACCTACGAACGAGTTTGGGACCTAAGAACCGTTCGCAGCTCGATCCGTTCGTAGGTAGGGGGTGAAAATTATTATTATTTTTTAAATTCATTCATTCATTCATTCAACCTTTATTTATCATGCTAACGGAGCGCGCACACACATTTAAGCATGTACAGTAGTGTACTGTAATGTTAAACATTGCTATTCACATTTACAGAATAAATAAAAATATATTTTCTTACTTTGAGATGGTCATAGCCGACATCTTAGGTTGCCATGCGTTGTTGTTATCAGGCCGAGCAGCGCGACGAGCAAACCACGGGAGCTGCTCGAGGCCTGTGTTAGCTTCTGCTAGCCAGGCCATGAGCTGGTGTTGGAGCGGCGGTGCGGCCCAATCGGCCATCAATCTGCAGTTGCTTCTCCGCCTGAGACGTCCACAGAGCTCACAGAGCGATTCCAGATAGTAATTAATCCATATGAGGCAATCCTGATCAACAAGTCTTCCAAACCTTGCTGCCTGTAGCCGTGACTAACCCTAAGATGGCTGGCCTCCGGTGACTGGCGACCTTCTTCCTGTTATGACCGACCTTCTTCCTGTTATGACCGGAAGTTGCACAATTATTGCGCAATCATGACAAAAATGATCAGAAATGATCATTTTTTATCATAATTATTATTTATAAAGCCTTTAAAACAACCACAGCTGCAACAAAGTGATGTACACATGAAATTAAGAACATTTAAACACAAAAAAATAATAATTTTTTTTTTTTTTTTTTTAATACAGTAATTTCATATTTTTATTAAATATGATACGTTCGTAGGTCCCGTGGTTCGCAGGTCGATGGGGTCGTAGGTCGGGGGTTTGCTGTAAACAGTCCATATTGTGGGTGTAAGCTGTCTCTTTTGATTTTATTGGCTCTGGTCAGACAGGGTCTGATACCAATGTCCAGGATGGATGGGAAGGTTGTCTTAATGATCTTCTATACTGTTCTCACCACCCTCTTCAAATCCTTCCAGTCTGCAGCCGGGCAGCTTCCTTCCCAAACTGAGATGCATGGTGTTCTTGATGGTTCCTCTGTAGAATATGAGGACATGGGGTGGGACGTGTGAGTTCTTCAGCCTATGGCGAAAGTGCAGACACTGCTGGGCTTTCTTCACTAGGTACCAGTGTTCCTTGACCAAGACAGCTGGTTATGTGCACTCTCAGGAACCCGGTGCTCTCCACCACCTCCATCTCTGTGAGCGACAGCGTGTGATGTGGTTTTGTTTTCCTGAAGTCAAAGTGATGCATTATCCTTCAGCTGATCACCTACTGCATGTCAAGTTTTCAACTAAACACTCTTTAGAAACATTGTGGCACATGTTTTTCTTCATCAAATTGTTCTATTTTAAATAAAAAAATAAAGACATGGGAACAAGAGGTGTCCTTGTGC
>JBBPBX010033589.1:23086-33170 GCA_038048925.1 Garcialebias charrua
ACACTGACCTTTATCATCAACGCCTCCAACTGACACACACGCACAAAAACATATACACATGCAAATACACAAACAGATGCACACATACGTGGTCTTGTACACATAAATATAGATGAGAGAATTTGCGTGTGTGCATGTGCATGTTTATGTTTCTGGTTACCTTGTAGGGAACAATTTTACAAAGAAAGTCATGCATTGTGGGAACCAGCTGCTCTTTATGGGGACAAAAGCCAGGTCCCCATAAGGAGAAGTCTCGTTGGGGGGTTTTTGGACCAAGGTGTGAATTGCGGATGGGTTAGGGCAGGGGTCTGCAACATGCGGCTCTGGAGCCACATGTGGCTCTTTGGTCCCTCTGCAGCGGCTCTTTCAAGCTTTGACCAAAACTGACATAAAACTGAATTTTATTGGTTGTTATACAAACAACACAAAAAGATTACTGTCAGTTTTAGCCATTTTCCCATCATTTATTTTGTAAATATGTGAATACTGGAACAAGTACAAGGAGTAAAGCATACCACTTTAACTTTATGCTTTATTTCTATACTTCATTAATTTTTCCACAATTAAAAATATTACCTAGGTCTGCATACCGTAGTTCATAGATTTTATTACTTTGTAATAAAAAAAAACTCTCTTTAAAATAATCTAGTCTTTCATTTGTCTTAAATTGTAAAAATATAAATTATCACTTATTTTATCTTTATAATGCAGTGTCTTTCAACCACTGTTTCGCGGCACACTAGTTGTGCCGCGAGTGATTGTCAGGTGTGCCGTGGAAATTATCCAATTTCACTGAACTGGTCTAAAAAGATTTTTTGAAAACAAATTAATTATCTGCGTTCGGCCGTACGCCGCACTACGCCGTTCGTACGCAGAGTCACAAGCGTAGCCCCGCAGGGGAAGTACGCGCAAAGCTAAATTTTTATGACCGCTAACGCGAGCGCGTTGTCGCACAATAAACTGCCCGGCGCCAGACTGTTTTGTATGCGGCACAAATGTATTAAATTCCCCTTCTTCATCCCTGATCTGGCCTTTTCTTTTGTTTTTTTGCCAAAAGTCAAGTGATCGCTTCCTCCTCTGTTGACTCCATGACTGAAATGATGAGGAAATGAATGAATTTGTCACGAGCGAATTAAACTCGGGTCCAATGTAGCTGCGCGAGGTTCTGCAGATTTCCTGTCTGATGTGTGAGTTGCAGGACCAGTGCTCCCTGTTTTTAGTTAATTTTTTTAGAACTTTTTATTAAAATATAAACACAGAACACCGCTGCGGCAGAAGCTGCCGACTCTCGCCTTTTTTTTCCCACCCGACCTGTCAATCAATTTATTAGGCATGTCAGCAATAATAATAATAATAATAATGAATTCAATTTATAACGCACTTTTCATTACTGAAAATCTCAAAGTGCTACACACATTGAATGCTACACACATTCATAAACCGGTAGCGGCAGACTACCATGCAAGGTGCTTTCCAGTCCTACCGGGAGAAACTCGGGGTTAAGTGTCTTGCCCAAGGACACAACGACACATGGTGTGGGGAACCGGGATTCGAACCGCCAACCTTCCGATCGGGGGACGACTGCCATTACCACTACGCCACGGCCGCCCCAGCAAATGAGACAGTACAGTGAGAGTTACATTTTGTTTGGATTTACATTTACCGGGGACGCAACGACACCGACTCTATTGTGCTTGGTATGCGGTGAGAAGCGGTTTATTTAATTCCTATTCAAGACACTTTGATAAGAATGACTATATATTTAATATAGGCGGATACAGAGTATCTTTGTTTGCAATTTTGGTTGGTGGTGTGCCTTGTGATTTTTTTCAATGAAAACGGTGTGCCTTGGCTCAAAAAAGGTTGAAAAACACTGTAATGTCACCCCTAGTGGCCACAAAAGCTCCTTCCAGCAAACCTAAAGTGGCCCATGGGCCACCAGTTGATAACCACAGTTGTATCATGTTGTTGAGGCTCTGAACACTTTTAATTTACAAAGTAAACAAATGCACACAATGGCTCTTTTGATTGTAAAGGTTGCAGACCACTGGGTTAGGCTAGCGTTAAGCATGTAATGGTCAGGGTTAGGCTATAGAAAATGAATGGAAGTCAATGCAAAATCCCCAAAAAGTATGTTTACAAGAACATGTGTATATATACTGTGTATATATGTGTGTGTGTGTGTGTGTGTGTGTGTGTGTGCATGCGTGTGTATGTGCATGCATGTGAGTGTGTGTGTGTGTGTCTGTGTCTGTGTGTGTGTGTGTGTGTGTGTGTGTGAGAGAGAGCCCACCGTTTCCAGGGTGCTGGAAGGACGGGGAGAACTGCTTGGCGGTCACCCGAGCCATGCGACTCTCCTCCTGGGATTTCTGAGCCGCTCCCACCGCCGCCTCTGCCTTCCCCTGAGCGTGAGCCGTCCTGAAACACAACACATAAGAACTACAGTACAGTATTCTGGAAAAAAACTGCGCTCATCTGTCATTTTAAACATTTAAAAAGAAGAAACAAAGTTCAAATAATCTCTGGTTGCCGTGTAAAATAACTAAATGATCAGAGAAACAGAGTTTTGGAACAAAGAACAAGGAAAGGATTTGATTAAAAGTTTTTAAATTTGACAACATTTAACATAAATCAACAGTAATTGTTAAAAAAGGCGTTCAATACAGTAATTGTTGGGACTAAGTTCCCAACAAGATAAAAAAAATCTGTAATCTAACATAATCTAATGTATTGGCTGCATTAAACCAAATAGAAGTTCCGAACCTCTGATTCTGAATAAATTAGGGGTGAACATTTCACGGTTGTGTTTGAGCCCCCGTCTTTCTTGTTGGTTTCACCATCATTCATTTAAATGTTGTTGCACATTTCTGCACAGTTTGGGGCTTTTTTACTTGTGTTTTTAAAATGTGATATAGCTATTCAAACCATCTGAGATTCTTGTTTTTCTGGTCTGATTTCACTGTTTTTGTCCCGTGCTGGAGCTAAGCTGTAACATTTCAGCATCTCGTCATGAAGCCACTTGTCTGATCCAGAGATCCACAAACCAGAGCTGAAGAAAACGATGGTCCAGGGTGACTAGAGTCAGAGTCACATTGTTTAGCAATGAAACTTTGGGTGTGTGTACAACAAATGCTGCCACTCAGCTCACCTTTCATCTCTGCTTTGTACAGTACAGGCTTTAGAAAATGAATGGAAGTCAATGCAAAATCCCCAAAAAGTATGTTTACAAGAACATGTGTATGTGTGTGTGTGTTCCTTTGGTGTCTTGGAGATATGAACCTGAGCGTAAACGGAGGTGATTTGCAGTCGAGTGAGGAAGCTGGGATTAAAGTCAGCTTCTCTAAATCAGAGACCAGAGGCCTGGTTCTCAGGTGGAAAAAGGTGGACTTCCCTCACTGGATTAGGCATGATGAGCCTCAAGAGAAAGAGTTGTTCAGAAGTGATGGTAGTATGGAGCGGGAAATGTACCAATGGATCAGGGCAGTGATGAGTAAGTTTTTGGTCTATCATGGTGAAGAAGGAGCTAAACAGAAACACAAAGCTCTCTACTGGTCCATCTATATTTACATATGCTCTTAAGTGTGAACCGTGACTGAAAGTAGGAGATCGTAGATGCAAGCAGCTGACATGAGTTTCCTTTGAAGGCTGGTGGGCTCAGCCTTAAAGACAAGGAGCTCAGACTATACAGCAGCTCCTCCTCCTCAATGAAAGCAGGTGTCTTGTGCAAATGTGTCTCATTGTGACTAACCAGTTAAATAAATGAAATGAAAGGTGTCTGTTAAGGTGGTTCAAGTATCACCTTCTTTTGGAGGTTTTCCAAGCATGAGACAAAACACCAGAACAGACCCAGAACTTGCTGGAGGGACTAAATCCTGGATTGGGAACACTTTGGAATCCCTCAAAAGGAGCTGGAGAGTTTTGCTATGGGAGAAGGTCTGGGTTTCTGTCTTGGACCTGTTGGATTCAGTATACAACCATGGATAAGAGGTTTTTAAAGTTTTAGAATCTGGGTTGAGGGGTTAAGATGAGGTTTGCAAGGAAATAAAGCCAGACTAAACATTCCAGATGTTGAGTTAGTATTAGGTGATCTGTTTGACCAGGGTGGGGATTTAAAATCTGTTGGTAATACATCCACAACCATCAGTTTCCAAACAATCACAACTTCACGTGCTGGCAGCGATGCCAGGCTTATCTGAGGGAAATCCTACAAGACAAAGAGTTTAAAAAAAGTAAAACTGAGGTTTAAAGGGTGTGTGACATGATTTTGGAACTACGCATAAAGTTGCACAACATATATATGTTGTATCATTCAACTATGTTCGTTTTTACAAGCAAAATGATAAATCTATGAAAATTCGATTTTAAAGTGATTTAAATTTTCAGCACGGGACATCCGGGTACTTACGCATGCGTCGTCGTGACATAGAGACATGAAGTTTCTGTCTGCCGCTACTATTAGCACGCAGTGTCATTGTTTTCAATATCGCCTATTTTCTTTTGTATAACTTGAAAAATGCCGGTACGTTGTGTCGCATTTGGGTGTTCTAATATCGCAGCCCTGTAGACGACTACGATCGGGTTCCAGCATTTCACCCTCGGAACTTTGCTCATCTGAAATGTCGGATTTCCCCTCGCACCACCTCGTTCACTGACTCAAATAAATACGGGTGCAGACCTATATTAGAACCAGCTGTTTCTTGTTCAACACTCGAACTAACTTCGGCTTCCCAAACTGAAGACAAATCGCTCAAATCTTCACTTAAATTGCTTAATTCCTCGGTTTGTATATTCTCTGCCATAGTTATTTACAAGGTGCGTTCCTAACATTGCGTCATAAAATGCGTCGGCGTTTGACCCCTCCTTTCTCCACCCGAAAACTGCGATGCACTGCAGAGAACTATTTTATTAAAAAATACTTTTATATATTAATTATTCGAAGCATCTGTGTACAAAAAAATCAAAGCTGAGTAGCTCCTCTGCTACTTTATGCATAGTTCCAAAATCATGTCACACAACCTTTAAAGGATGTAGACGCATGCTTGCGATTCTGATTTAAAGAGAAATCTTGGTTTTCTTTTGTTTTATCTCAGAGACAAGAACTGTTCACTCTGTCTCGTGCTCTCTACGTTTTTCATATTTATAATTTTGAATGCTGTAATGAGTAAAAACTCAAATGCATCAACGCTTATATTATATGTACTCTACATGTGAGGATGGCTGATTTGTCCAAACCTCTGCCTCATCGTGTGCACCCGAAGCCACATGGGATTGTGTTTCCCACCAGAAGCTCCTCACAAAGATCTAACCTCCTTCAGCTCCCCGGCCGTCTTACTTTACAACAAATCTGCAATAATCAGGTATCATAAACAGGACAGGCACATTTATATCTGAATTATCTGTTTTAATGGGTTTTATTGAAGCCGACAAATCTTGTTTACCAAGAAAGAGACAAACAGCAGGAAGAAACAAATTACACGACGCCCATTAATCACAGTTTCTGTGGAAGGACAATTACTACAGAGCTGCACGATGGGAGGATTTTCCTGTTTGAACGGGCGGCAATCATTTTTCCAGAGGACATATTAAATATCAGAAAATAAATAATTTCCTTGCGTCTGTGTTTGACAGGCTTTTCACCCCTCTACCAGCATCGCATCATCCTTTTCACGTCTCGTTTTGTTTGCATCTCTCTCTCTAATTGCCCTTTTTGTTTGTAAAAACAACCCCTTTTTCCATTTCTCTTCGTTTCATTGTCTCCTAGTTTTCCACCCATCTTTCTGTGCATCCGCATCTTCTCTCTGGGCAGTAACAGTCTTGATGCAGTGTTGCATGTCGATGGCTATTGATTTCTCTTCCTCTCTGCGCGTCTGTGCCAGACCACAGTTAACTAAACATCGTGTGAGTGAGGGGGGAAAGGGGAGAGGTAAAGATTGTCTCTGTGCTTGTTAGGTTTGATACAGAAATGTTAACGTTAAATCAGATTAAATTAGGAATAAACTGTCTCTGCATCATCTCTTCCTGCTTCACTTCCTGTCCCGCAACAATCTCCCAATAAAACACCCCGTTTCTGCCAGAAGCTGCCTCTTTAAAGAAGGCTTGATACAAAAATGTTAACACAAACACATGATGCACTGTCCAAGACAGGGGTCTGCAACCTGTGGCTTTGGAGACACATGCGGCTCTTTGGTCCCTCTGCAGCGGCTCTTTCAAGCTCTGACCAAAACTGACATAAAACTGAATTTTATTAGTTGTTATAACAACTAAAATGACTAATTTTAGCAGTTTTCCTGTAATTTATTTAGCTAATATATGATTACTAGAAACATTACATGAGGTAAAACATACTCACTTTCACTTTTTGCTTAATTTCTTCAAAGTAGGCTGCATAATTTTTCTACAATAAAAAAAATCACATAAGAATGCAAAGTTTATTGTTTTAGTTTTTAGAAACTGGGCAAAAACTATTTTTTCCTTCTTTACATGAATTTTGACTTTTATTTTGTCTTAGAATGTAAAAATATCAATAAATGTTTATGTTTATGTTTATTATTATAATTGTTTTTTTTTTACAAAATACAATACAAAACAATCCCATAAATGATAACGTACAAAATATTAAAAAAGAAAGGTAGCAGAAAGAAGAAAAAATATTATTATATCTGCCCCTTTTTTCAAACAAATGTTAACAAATTTTAACAAATGTTAAAAGTCATTAGATATTTTTAGTTTTACAAAGTATATAAAATCACCCAGAAAAGCGCCCTCCAACAAACTTAAAGTGGTCCATGGGCCACCAGTTGAGAATCCCAGTTGTAGCAGGTATTGTGGCTCCGGACATGTTTAATTTAGTGAACAGAAATGGCTCTTTTGATGGTAAAGGTTGCAGACCCCTGGTCCAAGAGAAAAGAAAAGGAGCTGCAGATGAAGGGCAGGAGGAGAGAAACGGAGAGATGAGGATAGCCTTCATCAAATGAGACGATGATGAGCGGAGAGGCTGAAAGAAGATGTTTAACTTCAGTGAATCGCTTCTGTTTAATTGTGAGACAGAATAATTTACAGAACGGCACACGAGTCGAACAACCGAGAGGTGAGGGGGGAGCAGGAAATGTTTTTGTGACAGAAAGGCAAAGTTTTCAACAAGGTAAAAAACTCAAAATGAACTGATGCTTTTGAAGCTTCAAGTTCTGAAGCTGCAGCACCAAAGACTTTGACATAATTAACATTATTTTATAATTTATACTTTTAAAAAAGCATATTGTGTTCATTTGATGTCATTGGTTCACTAACGTTTTAAATATTCTAAAACGCTATACGGCGTAAAACATTCTTTATGTAAACATAAACACGAGTTCCTTCTAAAACTAAAATTACCTGTACATTTAATTGTTGTCACAAACAATATTACAAATGGTTAAATGAAGAAAATTTGTTAAATATATAAATAAACAACGCTTGTTTTAAATATTTTAAAATTTTATTCACAAAAGGGTTTATTAGGCCCGAAGCAGCGAAGCTCTGCTGAAGGCCTATTGTAATCGCTCGATTTCTTCATTATTATTATTATTATTATTTTTCCGTCACTTCGCGCGGCCGTTTGGGGCCTTTAACATATTCAAAAACTCACCAAACTTCACCCAAAATTGTCCCCCAACGAAAATTTTATGATTCTGGTGTAATCGCAAGTGGGCGTGGCCTAACTGCTCAACAGCGCCCCCTAACGTGAGTTGGGGAAAACCGTAAGTCGTAGAGATCTGAAACTCGGTACATATGTAGATCTCCCCAATTCAAGAAAAAAAGTACATTGGAGGTACCCTCTAAAATGCACAGGTAGGCGGCCATTTTGGGTCAAAGGTCAAATTTTGGTCATTTTTCAGTTTTACTCATGTCGAACTTTGACGAACTCCTTCTCAGGCGTTCGACCTATCGGCTTCAAACTTGGTCAGAATGCAGTTAAGGCATGGGCCTTTAAAAGTTATCAAAAAAATTGACTTTTCGTATATGTTCAGGGGGCGTGGTGGAGCGGTGAACTTGGCGTACTCGCCGAAACAAACGAAACGCTATAACTTTGACATTTAAAGGTCTATTGACACCATGCTTTATCCTAGAATAATGAAACTTGGTACACATATGTATCTCATCAGGAGCTACAAAAAAGTCTCTTGGAGCAATGGTCCAAAGCCAACAGGAAGTCGGCCATTTTAGGTCAAAGTCACAATTTGGTCTATTTCATTTACGTCATATCTGAGCGAACTCGTCCTAGAGCTTTCGAGATCCAGGCGTCAAACTCGGTCAGCACTATCTTGAGGCATTGAAGGTCAAAAGTTATCAAAAGAATTTTTCTAAGTCAAAGCATGTGGGCGTGGCCTTAGGTCAAAGTCAAATTTGGTCTATTTCATTTACGTCATATCTGAGCGAACTCGTCCTAGAGCTTTCGAGATCCAGGGGTCAAACTCAGTCAGCACTATCTTGAGGCATTGAAGGTCAAAAGTTATCAAAAGAATTTTTCTATGTCAAAGCATGTGGGCGTGGCCAAGCCTCAAATCTGGCCATTTTCCATGAAACATCAATTACGTCATATCTGAGCGAACTCGTCCTAGAGCTTTCGAGATCCAGGCGTCAAACTCGGTCAGCACTATCTTGAGGCATTGAAGGTCAAAAGTTATCAAAAGAATTTTTCTAAGTCAAAGCATGTGGGCGTGGCCTTAGGTCAAAGTCACAATTTGGTCTATTTCATTTACGTCATATCTGAGCGAACTCGTCCTAGAGCTTTCGAGATCCAGGCGTCAAACTCGGTCAGCACTATCTTGAGGCATTGAAGGTCAAAAGTTATCAAAAGAATTTTTCTATGTCAAAGCATGTGGGCGTGGCCAAGCCTCAAATCTGGCCATTCTCCATGAAACATCAAGCTAAAATAACTTCCTAATATAAGCTCCCAGCTACACCAAATTCACTAAGATCTATATTTATCCATCCCTCGACAGGACTGCAGTCCAATATGTAGTGGGCGTGGCCTGATTCTTCCAGAGCGCCCCCTAGAATTTAGTTTAAAAATCAGCCCCCAGCCATGCTTTATCCCAGAATTATGAAACGTGGTATACATGTGTAAATTGTCAGGACCTACAAAAAAGTCTCTTGGAACCCTGGTCCAAAACAAAAACAAAGTCGGCCATTTTGGGTCAAAGGTCATTTTCCGATGTTTTTGAATTGCGTATTTAAACAAACTCCTCTTAGTGATTTTGAAGGATTGCCTTTAAACTTGGTTAACATGCCCTTAACACATTGGACAGTAAAAGTTATCAAAAGTTTGCGTTTTCGTTTATGCTAAAGGGGCGTGGCCAGGCCTCAAACTTGCGCTTCATGCGTCCCCTACATTATTTCTATAGTCCCATCTCAGTGATACATCATCCGATCTGAACCAGATTTATTGTGCATAATCAGTGAGACCTTGTGGACACATTGATATTGTTGTTTAACATATGACTCCAGAGCGCCCCCTAGATTATTCAAACTGTTATATCTCAGTGATACATCATCCGATCTGAACCAGATTTATTGTGCATCATCAGTGAGCCCTTGTGGACACATTGATATGGTGGGCTAACATTTGACTCAAGTGCGCCCCCTACATTATTTCTATAGTTATATCTCAGTGATACATCATCCGATCTGAACCAAATTTATTGTGAATAATCAGTGAGCCCTTGTGGACACATTGATAATGTGGTTTAACATATAACTCCATAGCGCCCCCTAGATTATTCAAACTGTTATATCTCAGTGAGACATCATCCGATCTGAACCAGATTTATTGTGTATCATCAGTGAGACCTTGTGGACACATTGATATTGTGGTTTAACATGTGACTCCAGAGCGCCCCCTAGATTATTCAAACTGTTATATCTCAGTGAGACATCATCCGATCTGAACCAGATTTATTGTGCGTGTGCACCCCTGGTGCGGAGTAGACACGAGAGACTTCGAAATGGCGACCGAGCGGACGAGCTGGAGCTCGCGCGGTCGCCTCAATAAGGTCCGAGCGGCGCTAAGCTGCTTCGGGCCTCAACGCCGCTTGCGGCTTTAATT
>JBBPBX010033590.1:7778-33170 GCA_038048925.1 Garcialebias charrua
TATATATAAATATATATATATATATATGTATATATATATATATATATATGTATATATATATATATATATATATATATATATATATATATATATATATGTATAGATATGTATATATATACAGTATATATATATATTTTTTTTATGTATATGTAAGTACTGTATAAAATCACACTTACAGTATGTCAGAACACAACCTGTCTCTGCATAACATTTTCCACATGTGAATCTGTTACAAGCGCCATCAGCCAAGCCAATTAGATTGGAATGTTTGCCATTCTTTAGCAAACAATGGACACAAGTCCCCCAGCATATCCCCCCCAAATGCATTCTCCTACTACAAAAGCCTTCACATTTACATAGAAGGAAAAAGTCTCCAGGCATGCTTACTCAAGGATTACAAATTCCTAAAAAAAAGAGCCATTTGGCTGGGCTCTGGTAAAGATTGTACTGATTTAAATATCCTGGGATTTCCAGTGTTAAAGGTAAGCTCTAAACCAACATAGGTATTCTTTTGAGTGTTTACAACAACTAACATGTTTAACAATATTGCTATGTTGATAAATATAAAATATTCATATTGAACATTTAATTTGTGTCCATAATAATCAGATCCTGAAATGTGACGTGTTGATTTTCTGAATAAAGAGCACTAATGATCATATTTAACTGATATTGATTAATCACAAACAAATTGATGAACATATAAACACCAATATATCTTGTATATATCTCAGAACTAGTTTGAAGGGACGTTCTACCTCAATCCAGGGAATTAGATTATGGAATGGCTTGGAGAATGTAGTTAAAAATGCCAAGTCAATGTTTACATTTAAGAAAATGATCAAAACAAATGTGTTAAAAAAATATATGAAATAGCGTAATGTGTATTGTATTAGTTAGAAAATTAGAAAGAGTTAGTCATTTTGTACTGTTGGTTGAAGATTATTATTGTTTAATCTGATTGTTGGAAAAAGTTGGTTGAAGATTATTATTGTTTACATGGTTGATTATTATTGTTTAATCTGATTGTTGGAAGTAAGGGGCAGATATAATAAGATTTATTCTTCTTTCTGCTACCTTTCATTTTTTTATATTTTGTACATTATCATTTATGGGATTGTCTTGTATTGTTTCTTTTGTAAAAAAACAAACAAATTTAATAAACATAAACATGAAATATATTTCTATCAGTATTACATTACACCCACTATGCTCCATTATTTGTATTCACTTAATTCTGCCTTATAATGTGAAATGTGACACTAGGCAGAACGTTTTTCTCTCGGGCTTTGTTTTCACTAGGGAACAGTTACACGCCTGCACATGCAACACACCCAACATTTGATGATTGACATACAGAGCTGATAGCTTGTTGGCTGAGAGGCGGATCACTCACAGAGTAGGGGAAGTTCTAGGGCGGTTCCAAGGCGGTTCGGTTCCAGGATTGGTCCCACGAGGCGATGACGTCATCTAGAGGTATAAAACCGTGGTCCGCCTTCGAAGAGTGTGTGTGTGGACTTGTGCTCGGTGAGAGGTCTGTTGTTGCTGTAAGGTTTATTCTTATATGTACAATAAACCTACATAAAATTTGCACATTCGTTTCAGAGCTTCCTTCAACCTTTTGAATTCGCAACAATTTGGTGACCACCGACGTTGAGGGGTTTGTAGTTTCGTCTGAAACGAGAGATGATTTGGAGGGTTCCCCCCCCCCCACCGCCGACAGAGACGAGCACGCGCGCAGTCAACAGCCGGTGATTCACAGAGGTGAGCAGAATTCCTCTTAACACAAAACGTCTGCGTTTGGACACACTAAATTATTTGTTGACTGAGGGCTGTTTGTCTCGAGGTGGGCCAGTGGTTTATAATGTTAGCAGCTAAGAGTAAAAAAAAAAAAAACGTGAACTACTGTTGGTATTTCATTTGAATGTGCATTTTTTTTGGCGGTTTTTGTACATGTAAGTAAGGTGAAGAGCACAGAAGTTCCACACACGCGTAGGGATAATTTACGGTGCCTTAAGTTTGCCCTTCCCCCACATCCTACTTCTGCGCTCCGGCCTGTCGGCTGGGAGCCACGTTTTCTTTGGACTCCGGGAAACTGTGTAGTCGAGGCTTGATCGTGAACTCCGGGCATCTGTCGCCGTTGAGTCACAGGGCTTTCATCCGATGCACGGTTTTGCCGTATGAGTGGGTTGCCGCTCCGGGTTCACAAGTCGTCGTGCGTGTGATTTAAGTTCGCAGCCGAGACTGTGTTCGCTGTCAGAGTCACATTTTTCTTCCCCTTCCCAGTTAAAGTCGATTACCGTATTTTCCACTGTATAGGTCGCACCCATTCTTTTAAGATAACTTTCTTTTCTTTTTATTATTTATTGTTTTCTTTTCTCTTTTTTTTCGTGGCTTGCGACCTGTACTAGGTAGGTACGGTATACACGCAAACAAGGCAACAGGGAAAGATTTTTTATTTTCATTTTTATTCTCATTTATTGCATTTGTGAGTGTAAAAGCCAGGGAGACAGGAACCAGGTCTGGGGATGTGCCGAAGCAGTTTCGCAGATGCAAGAGAGCTGTCACACGGCCGGTCTCCCCCACTGATTTGTTGCAGTTCCTGCAGATGGGGCTCCCCTCCTCCTTCCACCCCCCCCCGCCGCAGATGGCCTCTGGAGGTTCTGGTCCTGGGACCGCTTGGAGCTGCTGGCTCGAACTCAGATTTATGGCTTCTAACAAGATAACACTCTCCTGTTGGTGCCTGACATGGAGGCAAGGAGACATCTCCTCCCCTCCTCCCTCACCCCCCCCCCCCTACGTGCCTGTGAACCTGCACGGCACAAAGGCCTTTTTCATCCATATAAATCTCACTGAGTTTTCTCCTGGTTCAGGTTTTGGACCTGCTAGGGAGGTCCGCCTCAAAGGTTCCGGCTGATAACAGGGAGTTTTACAACTTAATCAGCTCAGGCTGGGACTGTAAAAGTTACTGTTTATTGGTGTGTACTTCAGTGCAGCTTTGGAAGAAAACTCCAGGGTAAAGTAGTTAGTTAATTACCAGTTAAAAGTTGGGTTATTACACGGTTTGTTTTTTATTTTCTGTTGCTGTCACCTTTGTTTTAAACACGCTGACCTCTCTGTGGCAGTCTGTTGTCCTCACAATGCAGTACTGTATTTTTTGCAGATATGTGCTTTTCACTCTCAGTGTTAAAGGCACATTTCTGATTTTTATAGGTGAGGTTCCAGGAACATGTTATGTTGCCTGCAGGGTTAATCTCACGCAATTAATTATGTTTCCAGTTCTCATCACTTCAGCCTGGTGGGGTGCAGGTCATGTTTAATGACATATGAACAAGGCCTGTGTAATGGTGGTTTGGAGTACTTTGGTGGTTTATTATTTGTTTTATTTGTTTTTTAGATATGTGTGTATTTTTTTTTTTTCTTCTTTCCTCTTGAGTGGACTGACGCTTGTTTGTTCTGCAGGACGTGTTTGGCCTTCTGGCCTGCTCGACAGAGTCTGGAAGGGAGTCTTCACACAGCTGACATACTGCAGGGGGTGACTTTATTTAGGTGTTTTCTGAGGATTTCAGCTTGACATCTGATCAGTGAACGTTGCAGGTTTTCCATGAGGACATTTGGTTAGCAGTTAATTGTTTCTATTTGGTGGTGGATTTCACTTATACACAGATATGCAGTTCTCAATTTACAATTTTATTCCTCACCCTACAACATTACTCGTTTGCATACACCTAGGTTTCCTCAACCATAGCAAAGAGTGGTTGCATCATGACTCTCTAGTGTTGAACACCATTTTTGGACAGATTACATGTATGCTGTCATTGAAGCTAGGTTTTGCTAACAACTCCTCACCTGCACTGGACTGCACTGAACTGTCGAAATGCGTTGTGTTCAGCTAAGCCGCAAGCTGTCACCACCTGCACTGAACTGAAAATGCACTGGACTGCCGATATGCATCATGTTCAGCTAAAGCCAAGCTGTCATGACTCGTGCCTGAACTGTTACATGGAGTTTTACGTTTTGCACCAAGTCTATGAACTGTGGTCTGCACCCACTGCTGGACTCTTGACATCTCCTATGGGGGCTGGAGAACTCATGACAAGTGAAAGTCAAGCTGGAAACGTCACTACCAAACTTTGCAGCCTGGCTGATGTGTCAGCTGACCATGTGATCTTCAGGTGGTGGTTCAATAACTACAGTTTTTCATGATCATATTCTTTGCTATGGTAGAACCTCACGCACACTCATTATTCATACATACATGTACAGATCTCACTGACACGTGACCTGCATGGCCACACACATTTTTGTTTTAACCTTCACGCACTCTCAGTACAGTTGTTCGATATGGGCACCTGTTGCGTTCCTTTTTGGATGTGTGTTTGTCTTTTTCTTTTCTTTTTCCTCACCTTTTTGGACAAGCCTTGGTGTTGAGAACACGTCTTTCTGGGACTGGACTGACAGCTTCAATTGTTTGTGGTTTCTAGTTTTACCGTCTTGTATACAGTACTATGACTGCTTGTGGTTGTGACAGGCATAGGTGGAGAGTTTGCTGGCATGATGCAGAGAAGGAAGGTAAATGTTTTCTTTGTCCTGGAGACCGAGTGGAAGGGCAGCAAGGCTCACGGTGTTGGAGCAGGATTAAAGCTCTCTTACTATGGTGTGGATAGCGGAGGAGATGGAGTAGAGGTTATGTTGAAGAAGAAGTTGACATAGGATGTCGTGGTGGTGTGACATGTGTCTAATGGGGGATGTGTCTTATGGTTGAAGTATTACGTCTGATGCTACTAGTTGGGTTCGGATATTTTGAGTTTTTATTTTTTCTTTCTGGTAGTATTTCCACCTGCAGTACAGATGACGTTTGTGTTATGAGCTTCCTTATTTTCTTTGTAACAGGATGTTTTTTGTTTACCTCCTGTTTCAAAAAAGGGGATGGGAGATAACAGACATACTGTATAGTTAAACACACCATTTCAAATACCTAATTAGATCAACGTTTTAACTTTTCATACAGTGATGAGAGCTGGAAACAGTTATACATTTGATAAAGTTATAGAATATCATTTTAATAAGTGCCTAAAAACAGGTTGGATCTGAATGTTTGGGGTAATTTATACAGATTTAGTGCTGACTTTTTCTTATTTTTCATTACAGGTCAAATCTGGACTGCTGATGATCTGTCAGCCCTGTGACAGAACGTGTAAGATAAAATTGTGAATAATTTATATTTGAAAAGGGGAAATGCACTTTACAATGTTTCCACAGCTGTGATGGACAAGCAGAGGAACCTTACCATAACTGGGTTTACATTCCTCCCCTTTTCAGCAGATTAATTAATGTTGAATGAATGCTTAATGTTGCAGTGTAACCAATGAAGGGAAAATCTATTTTCCCTGCACCATTTTTTATTTATCTTACAGGTTAACAGGTGGAACATGCAGCAGAGCACAACTAATCACATTAACTAACAAACTAACCAACTAATCACTAATATATGCCAAGATTTTCTCATTATTTGTTGAAACCTCTCAATTGTTGTTTACACCATATGTTGAAAGGATACATATGGTTATTCTTACACCTGTGAAGAATGACTGTGAGTTTGATCCAGGAGGTCCAGAAAGGATTAAAGGTTGTTGAGATGAATGAGTCAGACAGAATGTGAATGTTTCAGACAGATTAATGTGATTATATTTATATGTTTGTGCTTGGTGAATGTGAGTACAATAGTTGTGTGTTGATAGATTTTTGAGAAAGGTGTACAGGGTTCTCACTATTTTTCTATAGATATAATTTAGTTTTATCAATTTTGATTCTTAGATCTGAACGATAATTAGAAATGTTTTAGAGGATACATTTTAGCTGCACTTTGTTAAGAGTAAGCCTAGCGGTGAATTTTACTGATAGGAAATGTTTGTGGTAGAACATTCTGGTACAGAGAATAAATATATATATATATATATATATATAGGAAATGGATGTGAATAAGATATTTGAGTTTGACAGGTTATGGAAGGATTTTTGTGTTTTCTGTTCTGATTAGATTAATCATAGATTAAGTGTTTAATTTTCTGAATGTGGTCTTAGCCCTTATCACAGACATCTCTGAATAAGAGCAGTTGAGCTTTTCTCAGATATCAGACTAGTCAACAGAGTAGTGTAGGGTTTTTCTCCTCACAGGTGTCTATGATGATGAAGATGAGATGGCCTGACTTGGCTAAAGCATAGTTCATATTCTTTGCTAAGGTTAACACATACCTGAAATGGAGCAGAGTATATGCAATGTTTTGAAGTTTGTTAAGAGTTGATAATTCAATTTTTGGGAAATTTAAGGGTTTTTGAGAAAGTATTGAATTTATAAGGTAAAATTAAAGTCCAGTTGTTTTTTATTGAACGCCTTTTTAAAGGTATTGAATTTAACTTCATTATTCCTGCATATACCCTGTTGAGGCGTGATATTTGATAGGAGGGACAGTCCGCTTCATTTTATTGTTTTATTTTTATTTGTTTTATGGTTTCATTTTTACATTTATTTTTGTTTATTTTTGTTTGTTTTTGTTTATTCTTTATTACTTTTTCCGTTTGTTTTGTTTATTTCTTGTTACATTTATTTGTTGTTTTGTTTATTTTATTTTTATTCTTTGTTTTTGGTTGATTTCTTTGCTTTTTGTTACATTTATTTTTTAGATTGTTAGTTTTCTATTGCGTTTCCAGCATATAAGCTCTGACGGTTACCGTATATTTTCTGTTTAGTTTTTATTACCATTTATATTATTGCTTATTTTATATGAGGGATTTATATTCTGGGTGGGTAACTTAGATGTAATATTGCTGTGGGAGGGAATGTTAGAGATTTCCAATGTGTATCAAGTTTTTAATTGCATTCTCACATAGAACATATAGGATTTTGTTGACATGATGTTTGTCATGTCAAAAGGGGAATTGAAATATATTTCTATCAGTATTGCATTACACCCATTATGTTCCATTATTTGTATTCACTTAATTCTGCCTTATAATGTGAAATGTGACACTAGGCAGAACGTTTTTCTCTCGGGCTTTGTTTTCACTAGGGAACAGTTACACGCCTGCACATACACAGACATAACACTGGATGATTGACATACAGAGCTGATAGTTTGTTGACAGAAAGGAGGGTCACGTGGTAGTGTAGGTGGTTCCAGGGCGGTCCTGAAGCAGTCCAAGGAGGTTCCAGGGTCCAAGGAGGCGGTGACGACATCCGGGGTTTTATAACCGTGGCCCTGCCTTTGAAGATGTGTGTGTGGACTTGTGCTGGAGTCAGGTCTGTTGTCTGCTGTAAGGTTTATTCTTATATGTACAATAAACCTACATAAAATTTGCACATTCGTTTCAGAGCTTCCTTCAACCTTTTGAATTCGCAACAATAGCAAAACTATAACTTGGAGGATTTTGAAAAAACTGATTGAATATTGTGTATATATGCATTAAACTACATTGTGTGTTGTGTGATTTTATTTTTTGAGGTGGACCTCAGAAATTGAGGTCCAAAAGGGGTTTTGTTGTGAAAATAAAACACATTTTTTGTGCTTAGGGCCATTATCCCCTCTTTAAACGGAACTCTGGTTACTGAAGACATGCAATGGTATTTCTTGTTTACAAGAAAGAGGCTCTCTGGGAGTGGGGGAAGGAGAACAGTCTCTGAAACAAAACTCCTCTTATCAGTTTAAAGCAGGCTTGGAGCATGATGAGGAGTCCTGGCGCCTCTTTGTCAGTTTTACGACTTTGTAGAATATATGACTGGCAGGAAATATACTGAAAGCCTCCTTTCTTACCCTGGATGTTTGTTCAGTTAGAAAGCAACAAGAACAGCTCTAAATCTATGTGTGTAGATTATGATCTTTAATGTAATTTAATGTCCAGTTACACTAATTGGTCACTTAGTGGTCTACTAGAGTGTGTGTGTGTTTATAAGTACTCAGCAACAAATGTACATTTATTTCAGTCATCAATGTGTTGTGCCCTTCCCCCTCTCAAACCTGCAAAGGCCAGAGTAAGCTGAAACCCCCCTGAGGGGGCTTTCTGGCAGTAAAGGAAGGTAACGGTCTTTAAAGCAGAAAACTTTTCTTATTGGTTAAGGCAGGCAACGCCCTACAAAAGAATAAAAAAGCATGAGTCCTTTCCTCCTCCAGGAGTCAACGCGAGAGCCGGCCATGGGGAAAAAGCAGCCCACCAAGGTCGTATGCGGGGTCTCCCTGTCCCTCCTTTTCCCCCTCTCTCCCTTCCTTCTCTCTCTCTCTCTCTCTCACTGTCCACGTCTTTTAAACAAATGTAATGGCTTTTAGAAATAGAACAAATGTATTCTGTGACTTTTTAAACTTATGATTAATTAAACTGGTTTGGAACTTTAAGTGAGCGTTTGTCGTGTATTCAGCATACCTCCTTTTCTGATCTAAAGTGAAACCAAACAATGAACTCGGGGCGAATAAGAATCAAAGCCAACACCAGCCAATATCAAACAAGTTTCATTGTGCTTCGTGTTAATACCTCCTAAGTGTGCATAGTTAATTAACTGTTTGTGTTATACTTTTCAGGGGAGAGAAGTTGTCAACCCCTCCTGTTCTCTTTTTTATTCATCTGACTCCAAACAGTTATTAAATCTGTACCTGCATCCTTTTACTTTTATTAAATGTTTCAGAACGAATAACCCAACTGGATGACTAAATTAAATTACAAATAAAAGTGACTCTGACCTGTTTTTGGTTTCTCTAGAAATTATTACGCTTCGGTCTGCAGTACCTTTTTTCGTCCATCAGGGGTCTCCATTATACTCAGGCTCAGTGTTGCCAGCTGTACGATAATTTTCGTATTTGTACGACAATTTTGTCCTCTGTACGATGTACGATCAATAATCCTGAAAAAGGCCAAAAATACAATAATTTGGCCATTCTGTGAACGTGTAGTTGTGATCGGTTTCCATCAGCCTGTCGCAACTGTCTGTCTGAGTTTTTTGTGAACCCTAAAGGCGTCTTGAAATTCCAGCCAATCGTGCTTTTCTAAATGTGACAGAAGACTTTCTGTAGAGCTCATTAGTTGCCACCAGACAATAATGCGTATTAATGTCTATGGTTCCCCCCAGTACTGACGCCACAAAGCTGTGAGTGCCTGTTAGACGCTACAGTATTCAACAATAGAGTGACTATAGAGCATACTTGTTATTTTGTTTATAATGGGTGTACGATAATCCTACATTTCTCACCTGGCAACACTGCTCAGGCTGTACCGGAAACGACTGTCTTTTGCGTCCCCATAGTTGCCAAGTCCGCTTATTTCAAGCGGCATTGGGCTTGTTCTTCCCTGGAGTCGCTTTCAAATTTGATCAGCCGCTTGTGGTGGGCCTATTTTTGCTTCTCGCGGACATTGAGTCGCTTATTTGTGCTTGTTTTGAAGGAGCCGATCGCTTCTTTCGGTCTAGAGATCTGGCAACCCTGCCTTCCGGTCAACGCTCACAAGACGTATACATTCACTGGAGCTATTCACAAAAGTACGTCTTCCAAATTGGTAATCCACTCTCTGCTTATCGTTTCTCTACACGACGTCACTCTGTATGCTTTGTTAAGCGAATCCGATGTGAGCTGTCTACCGTTACAAAGTTATAAAATGTCCGCTGTTGGACAGCCTATGCTATGCTAACAGAAGGTCCCACTGCAATTTCCAAATTTCCCGTTTGTTTAAGTGTTATAACCTAAAATTATTGAGATAGAATGTCATAATCCTTTTTGATCAATCCTTCCAACCGTGAAGGTTCATTCGGCGCTAATCAATTTGTCTCGAACTGTCCGCAAATATTTTATTTGTTTATTCAAAAAACTGTACACGTCCCGAGGCCTTCTAGCCTGGTTAAAACCAAACCCCCGTTCAGAGCTGAAGTTCTATTTTCATTTCACCCACATTCACGCTGTAGAAAATTATCTAATCCTGTTAAAATGGAGAAGTGTAAACCGTTTTAATGCAATGTTTATTCTGTGTTTCAGGAAACCAGCACCAACTACTAAGGAGGTGGAGATTACGTTTGTTACTCTATTATTCATTCATTCATTCAACCTTTATTTAGTCAGGTAAATCTTTTGAACCTCAAGGGCTCATTTACGAAAGCGACCTGCTAAAACTAAAGAACAATGAACAGCAGTGGTATAATTTCCTTAAACAATAAACAATAAACAAACAAACAATAAACAATAGAAAACAAAAGAGAGAAGAAAAAAAAAAAAGAAAGTTTTTTTTTTTTTTTTTTTTTTACAAAGTATCAAAAAACTAGCAAAACATTATAAGGTAGACGTATAAAATCAAAGACAGGAACAGATCTGCATTGGTTTTTGCCAGGATTCCAACAGATTCTGAAAACCATTTAGAGAAGTCAAGGACGAGAGCTTCAGATCTTTTTGTACGATATTCCATGAAGCAGGAGCGGAGTAGGAGAAGGCAAGTAACTGCTGTATCTAAATAAAACTTTGTTCTAACCTCAGTGCCTCAATATTTGTTTCCTCTGCATTATCTGCTTCGTACAGTATATCTGTTGGTACAGTGGTGATTATTTAATCCTCAGATAGCTTGTCAAAAGTTTAAGAACTATGTCATACAGGCTGAAAAATACAGTAGTTATTATTTTCCTCCTTTTTTTAGAGAGATATGTATGGGAACAATTAAATAAATAACAAGTAGGACAGTGCTTTTATTGAGGCAAGAAGAAAATATTGTGATGATATCAAGGTATTTTACTTAATAATTATATAGCCTGTTTCAGCTTTTTCAGCTAATTCTACATGTTTTAATTCAACTTTTTTCAGCCTAATTTAGCAAAACCATGCTCTTGTTTAGCTATTGTTCAGCTGGTTTTAGCCAATTAAAGCTTTTTCAGATGATTTCCACTAGGGATGCACCGATACCAGATTTTTGAAAACCGAGTACAAGTACAAGTACTTACATTAAAGTACTTGCCGATACCAAGTACCGATACAAGTACTAATTCATATATTTTTTTAAATAATTCTAATTAACTTAAACTGTTTATTTTCATTAGACCAGTGCTTTTCAACCTTTTTGGAGCCAAGGCACAGTGTTTTCATTGAAAAAATCACGAGGCACACCACCAACCAGAATTGTAAACAAAGATACTGTACTCTGTATCCGCCTATATTAAATATATAGTCATTCTTATCAAAGTGTCTTGAATAGAAATGAAATAAACACAAAAATGTATTTTTATCATATTTTATATTTCTTATTTCAAATTGCACTTAACATGTCTTTAAAAATACACCCGAACAGTACCACAACAATGTGGTCTTGTGACTGTTACATGCTCAAAGCAGCAAGGGGCGATATGTACCATTTAAGTTTACCGGTATATTTTTTTGGGTACTTCATTGTGTGTTTTATGAGTGTGGACAAAGTCAAACACTAAAGCTGTTTAGAAAACCACTTGATTTCTAAACTTAAAAATATTTAGATCACAGATCAAAAGTTTAAACTGAGAGAATGTATCATTTTAAGGGAAAAATATGTTGTTTCAAAATTTCATAGCGTCAACAAATCCCCAAAAAGTTGGGATAAATCCATTTTTCCCACTGTACCGTAGTAAGTGGACCCCTTATAGCCTTGGCCCCCTCGGCCCCCCCAGCAATAAAAGTCTAGGTCCGCCACTGGTCCAGAGCAACGTAGCGTTGCAGAGAGAGACAGAGACAAATCCGAAAGCCACGCGCAGTTTGGAGAGCAGAGACAAGCCACGTAGGTGAGGCAGGCAAACTGACATGCGCTAAAAGTGTGTGTGTGTGTGTGCACATGTGTAGTAGGAGCGGGAGACATTTTAGCTGCGTTCTGGACAGGCCAACTTTTGCACTTCATTCACGCGAGACTCTGACACCATGAAAAGAACCTTCAACAATGGAAGAAAATTACCTCTTGAATTTTAATAAAATTTGTGGAAGTCTGTGTTCACTCCTTTATCATATTATTTTATGCTTTATTTTGTTATTTATTTTAAAATTATCTCTTATTTTATTTGTTTGTGGGTTTGATTTTTCAATACCTTTATTCCTAGTGTATTATAACGTATTTTACGCATGGTAATATACAATATACACCACCTCACCAGATTCCGCCTCTACTTATCATAAATCAAATTATAAGTAGATTTAATTGACACTGTTTTATAGTTAGCCACAAAACCTAACGAGACTACAGTAAACTCAGTCTAGTGTTACAGGAGTGATGGTGAATATTTATTCTAAAACCCCACTCCCCCTCAACCAGATGGATCCGTCGGACCACTGGGGGCGCGACCACTGCGTGTTTTTACTCTGGAATCTGGAGTCTTGGCTGGAAACTTATAATTCTACTTTTAATTTTAACGTTCCTTTTTTTTCACACGTATTAACCCTGGAGTCCAAACACACTGAGTAAAATTTGCCTATAAATGTCCAATTTCAGATTTTTGTTGAAACAGGCAATCTGCTTACCTTTTATTATTGTGTAGACCGGTCTGTTTTCAGCATGTTGGACTCTCTTCCACCCCCTTTCTTGTCCTTTGGTAGAAACATCTCGGTAGAACCTCCAATTTGTTACGGATTGAACCTTACTTTCCGCTCGAGTTGGTTTTTTGTTTCTATTTGGATCGAATGCTGGAGTGAAAGATGACAGAGAGGTACTTGAAATTCCAAACCCACTTTAATTAATCATATATTTAAAAAGTCATAGAATACATTTGTTATATTTTATAAAGCCATATATATGATCTCAAATGAGAAGGCAGAGAATGAGAGAGTGAGATAGGGAGAAAGAAGAAAGAGAGAGAGAAAAAGACATTGAATGCGCATTCAATGGAGACAGACCCATACAACCTGATGAGTTTTTCCCGTGGGCTTGGTTTGCATTGTCTGACGTGGAGGAGGAGACTCATGTTTTATAATCTTGCAGGGTATTTCCTGCTCTCCACCAATGACAGAAGCCCTTCTTTGTTCTCTCGTAGGGTGCTTCCCCCCCCTTAACTGCCAGAAGGCTTCTGTCTTGTGGAACAGGAAATACCATTTGCTTTTTTTCAGCTTGCAGAACTTTGGGCTCGAGAGTGAAGGATAATATTCATTCATTCATCCAACCTTTATTTATACAGGCTAGCCTCAGCACAGTTCTATATGTTACACAGTTCTATTTTTAATCTGATTGAAACTAATACACAACTTTTATATAATTAATACACAAGTGCTTTGTGATCAAGGTATTAACTGTTTTACAAATGTTTATGCAATCATGTCTTATGTGCCTTAAAGCGGCTTATACATATTATAAATCTACACACTTTTAGATCCAACAGAATAGAGCAGTTTCAGGAAAGGATACACTTTGTGCCTGTTCCGGTCCACAAGACCCTAAGAGGGGGAAGGGAGAGCTGTTCTGATACCCTCTGGCTCAACAACCACACAGAACCAGAGGGACTTTCAGTGACTTCTTTATAGCCATATATCTGCAAGGTCATAAAACTGACAGACAGAGAGGCGCCAGGCCCCCTCCCACTCTCAAGTCACTCAGAGGCCAGGACAGACCCAAACTGAAGCACTCCTTCAGAACCTCGCCAGGACAGATCTGTGTACATGCTCACAATCCTGTGTCTTTTAGTAAATCTTTATCATTCTACAAGAGAGACTGATCATTTGAACACCGTGTGAAAAACCCCTTCAAGATAAATGATAACACGAAGACAAAAATATGTTTTATTTCATAACATAGTGTTACCAGATCTCGCGACAGAAGCAAGCGACCAACCCAAAACAAGCCCAAAACGAGCCCAATTGGTAATCCACCCCATTGTGTAAAACTAAGACCGTTTTTAACCAGTATAAACATACATTTATTATGGCGTTGCATACAAACGGCAAAATTATGCTAAACACTTTGAAGAACATATCCATTCTAAAAAAATAAAGATACATTTTGCATATTTATACAGATTAATCCCATTAAGCCTCTGGGACTCATTTACTAGAGAGATCTCAATTTTAAACGAAGAGTGATGACAACAATTGACAATGACAACAATAGACATTCATGAAAGCTGCATACAACTTAGTAAAAATAAACTAAAAATTGGACAGCTAACCATGCTAAGTGTGCACCCTTTTCTCCCATTTTTTAAAATTATTTTTTTCCCATATTTCCTCACTTATTGGAGCTAATTTTAATGTGGCCTTTTCACTCTAGATGAAGAATAAAGTGCAATGAATAACAAGCCCAAATAAGCGACTTTACGTTCAATCCAAGCCCAAGTAACCACAATAAGCTAAAAATGGGAAGTGAGAAAGTATTACCGGTATATTGCATTGAATACAATAATTGACGGTTTAAACTTTTATAATAAGCTTGTTAATTTAAATTAATAACCATAATCAGATCAAAATTAAGTTTAGGCATTTTAGGATAACAAGTCTTAAACAAAATTAGCAGAGATTTATTTTTAGACTTGCCAGTAAATTCTGTCTTTTAAAAGTTTAACTAAGTTGATAAAACTTTGACACTTATAAAGAATAAAAAAGTATTCTTGTCGAATAGAATATTGACTAGATTGAAAGTTGAAACGCTCAGGTTAAATTCATCATTTTCAACTATTTTTTAGCATACATTAAAGATGTTTTTTAGATTTTAAAAAGCTGTTTCACAGTTAAGTAGATTTTAAGAGCTGTTTCCTTTTAGGAGTTATATAATGTAGATACCCGTTGATGTTAATGTTATTAATATCTTTGATTTAAATAGGTTAAAGAAAACACTCTTCCTGTTATGAAATAAAATATTTTTGTCTTTGTGTTTTCATTTATTTTGAAGGAGTTTTCACACGGTGTTCAAGTGATCAGTTTCTCTTATAAGAATGGTAAGGATTTCCTGAGGGGAGACAGGATGTGAGCATGTACTCATGTGAGGTTCTGGTTCTGTCTGTTTGGATCAGTTCTGGCTTGGGGGAAGGCCTGGCGCCTATCTGTCTGACAGTTTTATGATTTTGCAGATATATGACTGGCAGGAAGTCACTGGGGCCTCTTTGTTCTATGTGGCTGTTCAGCCACCCTTCTCCCTCTGTTAAGGTACTGCAGGCTGAAAAAAGCAAATGGTGTTTCCTGTTAGATATGATAGAGGCTTCTATCAGTTAAGGGGGAGGAAAATACCCCACCAAAGAGACAAAGAAGGGCCTTTGTGATTGGTGGAAAGCAGGAAATACCCTACAGGAGTATAAAAAACATGAGTATCCTCCTCCAGCCAGTAACGCAGAGAAACCCAGGGAGAAGAACTGGATTCAGACTAATCAGGTGGTATACATGGGGTCTCCCTTGAAATGCATATTTCAAATGTCCCTCTTTTTCCCTCTCTCTCCCTTTTCTCTCTCTCTCACTGTCCACGTCTTTTAAATAAATGTAATGGCTTTTAGAAATAGAACAAATGTATTCTGTGACTTTTTAAACTTATGATTAATTAAACTGGTTTGGAACTTTAAGTGAGCGTTTGTCGTGTATTCAGCGTACCTCCTTTTTCTGATCCAAAGTGAACCAAACAACGAATTCTGGGGTGAATAAGAATCAAATAAGAATCAAAGCCAACATTCCCTATAATAAAAATGCTTTATTAGAAGTAACTTTTCAGCAAGTGGGTTAAATACACACAAGAATCCAGCCAACTCACCAGGAGTAAAAGACACATTTCACTGTTAAAACCTAATTTTGGTATTGTTTCGCATAAATTATGACCATTAAAGGCAAAAAGAGGTCTGCTAAATTTGAAAGGGAATTAGAATAACATATCGTTTGACCATGTAATGCATATGCTTTGACAGCAGTAAGGGTTGTTTTTATTCAAACAGATTGGGGTTGTGTATACAGTAATAATATGGAATATTAAAACGGGAAGTACCGTAGCACTCACAGACACGCCTTGTCTGAATACACATTTTTATTTTAATCAATACTTTTCTATTTCGGACATAATTTGAATCTCAGTTTGTAATAAGTGGGAATTGGACTTTAAACATTGAAACTTGAAACCACAGGGCAAAATCATCCAGCCCATGCTTTGACTTTTGATAAGTGAACCACTGAAAAGTGGTAAGTGAGGACTTATCTTAAAAATTTCAATAAATTGACAAAATATGAGAGCATCCCATGGTACCGTTTTAACATAAAAAAATTAAAAACAGTACACAAATAAATCCGAAGAGAGGACGGATCTTGAAAACTCAATGAATTGGCTAATTATCATTTATGCTATCAAGGTGGTCCTAGAAAACAGTGCATGATATTTTCTGAAATATAATTGGGCTACAAAATTTCTAGTTTCAGGTTAAATTGACAATTTTACTCATATGTAAATTAATGATTTTAGATCTGTTATGCAGATCAGATTAAAAGGATGCCTCTGTTGAAAATTCACTTTTATATAAATCAACATTTTAAATTCCATTGTGCAAACCAGAATTACAGAGGTGACTCTATTCAAGGTAAATGCTTATAACATGATTACTTTGAACCTGGTTTGTTAAGGATTTTTACATTTTTCTATTTTCTCTTTTTTTTCTTTCTTAGAAGCAGCCTCACGGTGTTTGTGGAGCAGGAAGCGTAAGTCTGATGGACCTCACGACACTTAGGAGAACACATAGTTAGTAGTACGTACATTAAGATGGGATCATGTCAAAAAACACATGCAACGTCTGAATTTTTGCATTACAGCTACTGTGGTTATTGATTGGATCGGATCAGATTTAATATTAAGGGCATGTCCAGAACTGGCTCACTGTGACTTCACCGAGAACACCATGGCTGGACTCCTAGGCTACCCTGCTCAAAATAAACATTCGAGGGCCTTAAAAAACTATGGCACTGAACGAGGGCAGTGCACTGGACTTTTATCCAAGCAAAAGACTGTCCACAAAGACTTTCACAAAGAACTGTCAGAACAAGGTCATCAAACACAAATGGCCAGAATATGCGGTCTGGATGTGAAGGATCGATGATGAACAATTTAGCACCCAGAAACAAAAATCTCACCCAGAAACAAAGATCTCACCCAGAAACAAAGATCTCACCCAGAAACAAAGATCTCACTGGATGCTGTGACAAGAGGGGGCTGAACAGGTTCTCCAAAAAGACAAAGAGAACAGGTCTTGAAGTCACCCACGCCAACTGTCCAGCAAAAGGTCATGCCCCCCATATGGATCTGTGAGGATCTGTCAATAATCCTGGTATCATGTTTCAAAACTGCAGTCTGCTAGGATTAATTTTTTTAATGAAACACATTCTCATGATATGGCCTGCTAGACAGGCAAGGCCACAGAATTTGTAGTTTATATTGTACTTATGTGGGTCTGACGACTTATTTTTCAGCTTCCTGTAATTCCGTGATGAAACAGAGATAATGATCCTAGCTCATAACCCTGAAACAAGTTAATATTTATATTTTTTTGTTTTTTTCAGATTAAAATTTTGTCTCCACAGACATTCATACAATGTTTTGTGGAGCTGAAGAAAGGATAGCAGATTATCCTTGACGGGAGTGCATTTTGGTTGGTCTGGTTTGCCACAAAGGAATTATTGTTAGAACAATTTTTATAGCTTTATGCTTTAAATCTTAGATTGTTTATACCATACCACTTTATTTATAGAGCACTTAGGCTGACGCAGGGCCAACCAAGGTGCTGTACAATAGAAACAAGCCAAGCAGACAGGAAAACAAAAAAAAAAAAAACAAAAACAAAATATATAGAAATAGCAACAGAAACTAGCTAAAATAGTGAACAGTGTATATTACAGAGAGGATCAAAACAAATCACATCATGTTAAAGGTGAGAGAATAGAAGTGGGTTTTTTAATCGAGACTTAAAGACTGAGTGAGGGAGCCTGCCTGACACTCAGTGGCAACTCATTCCTATATGTGACTGGCCATGGCAAAACCAGGAACAAGTCTCCCCTGGGTCATTTTGAGTTATTTACAGAATCTTAAAGTGTGGGTTCTAAGCTATCCGATGATGCCAAACACATGTCGCTCAAAAAAAAAATGAAGAAGATACAGCCATTTCAATGTTGGCAATCTGCAAATAAGATTAGGGAGAAAACAGGCTTCAAAGTTTTGGAAGAATGTCCCCATTCCAGAAGCATTACCTGGGGGTGTTAACAATTGCTGTTCATTTACATTAATTTGCGTTAACCCAACCCCCAGAACTGACTGTCAACACAGACTCTGCCTAGGAAGGTGTGCAGAATTTCAGCTTTGCTGGCAAATAGGGGTATGAATCTCTCAGTGTCTGGAGAATTGATTTGATTCCGATTTTTGGTATCACGATTCGATTCAAAATCAATTTTTCGATTCAGAAACAATTTTTGATTCAAAAATGATTTTTCTATTAAAATGGTCATAAATTTAGTTTCAGCTTTGTAACTGACAAGCTGAAAAGAATAAACAACAATGTAAACAAATGGAGCATTTATTTAAAACAATAATTTTAAACTGAGAATATTAAACAACAATGTAAACCAATGGAACATTTATTTGAAACAATAATTTTAAACTGAGAATAACAACAATGTAAACAAATGGAACATTTATTTAAAACAATAATTTTAAACTGAAAACATTAACAACAATGTAAACAAATAGAACATTTATTTAAAACAATAATTGTAGGTTCTGTACTTTATCAAAGTTTTTGAATCATTTGATATTCATACCAAAAATACAAACAAATAATACAGGAATGCATTAAATGCTGTAACTTGAATTACCAGTACTGTATTAGGTTAGCTTAGTTGCCTGGATTCTGTTGACGTATGAAACTTATCCGCCCCAGAATTCGTTTTTTGGTTCACTTTGGATCAGAAAGGAAAAACACGCTGAAAACACGACAAACGCTCATAATTTAAAGTTCCAAAAAACCAGTTTAATTAATCATAAGTTTAAAAAAAGAAAGTCACAGAATACATTGTGCTATTCTTAAAAGTCATTACATTTGTTCAAAAGAGAGCCAGGGAGACAGTGGGGAGAGAATGGGTGGAAGAAAAGACATTTTATGTGTTTCAAGGAAGACCTCATACAACCTGATTAATCTGGATCCAATTCTCTTCACCCCGGGGCCTTCTGTCTTATCGCTGGAGGAGGATACCCATGTTTATATACTCCTGCAGGATCTTTCCTGCCTTCCACCAATCACGAGGCCCTTCTTTGTCTCTCTGGTGGGGTATTTCCCCCCCCCCTTAACTGATAGAGGAAATACCATTTGTTTTTTCAGCTGGCTGAACTCTTTTTTTGGTAAAAGAGTGAAGGATAATATTCATTCATTCAACCTTTATTTATACAGGCTGACTTTACACAGTTCTACTTTTAATCTGATTGAAAACTACTTCACAACTATTATATAATTAATGCACAAGTGCTTTATGATCAAGGTATTAATTGTTTTACTACGTTTTATGCAACCATGTTCTCTGCGCCTTCAAGTGAACACAGTTTTCAGAGCTGGACACCTTTTTTCCAACTCACATGAGGCTGATGGGGGATGTGTAACACCCAGAACAAAGGGGCCAGTGTCTCTCCTTGCCAGTCATATAAATCTGTGAAGTCATAAAACTGACAAAAGGCACCAAGGCCCCCCCGCCACAAGTCACTCAAAGACCAGAAGAGACCCACTTTCAAGCATTCCTTAAGTCCCAAAGCCTCACATGAGTAGATGCTCACATTCTGTCTCCTCTCAGAAAACCCTTACCATTTTATGAGAGAAACTTGATCATTTTTAACATCGTATGAAAAACCTCTTCGATATAATGAAAACACAAAGACAAAATTATTTTATTTCATGACAAACCCCCTTTTGGACCTCATTCTGCTGAGGTCCATCCCAAAAGAAATAAAATCACACACCTAATACCGTAGTTAAAACGCATATATATATATACAATATTTAATCCGTTTTTTCAAAATCCTCCAAGTTATAGTTTTTTAACAAAAACAGTTGTCTCATCACTTCAGGGTCCCTTTTTTCCAGAGTGGATGTGATGAGTCTTACCGTCAAAGACCTTAAACAAGGCACGCAGCAGCACCCGCAGGTTATAAGTATGCCTAAGAAAATAGCCAATGATACCATTATAGATACGAACACCTGTTTCCAAGGACCGAAGATCTTTATTAGCCAATTGTCCAGTGGGTCGTCCAGGCCTGAATGACTTTTCATTTCATCTGAGAGGGTTCTAAGGCCTTCTAGGGCTCTTGTGACTTTGCCATCTGGAGCAGTGTTGTTTGGAATAAATGTACAGCAAAGGTCACCAAACATACTACATACTCCGCCCCGTTCCGCCAAAATCATATCCAATGCCATCCTGTTCTGAACCGCCATCAGGGAAGTCGGCGCTAGTTGTTCAGCTAGACCTTCCACCGCATCTCTGGTGAGATTGGACAGTCGCATAACATTATAATGCACATAATTTATCCTGTCAACATTTTTATTGGGTGTAACAGGAAACACTGCTGAAATGATAGGAAAACTCTCAAACCCAGCTGCCACCTGATCAGCCAGTTTGTATTCATTTGGCACACCTCGCGGAATGCCTATAGAGTCAATATAAGTAGGTGAACCAACAGTTGGGTCAAAGTTGGCAGATCTCCTTCTCCTATTTTGAGAGAGATCAGTTTCGTTCAGGATCTCCAATCTGGGACCAATCAGAGCCAGAGGAGCTGCCAAACGTACCATGGCACAAAGTCCAATGGTGTTGTCCAAGATACGAGTGAGTAATCTCCTTTCCCCACAATAGTAGTATAAGCCCGATCTAACAAGAGGGCCAATCACTTTTCTATCCCCTTTTTCTGTGCTCGCTAACCTCGTCTGATTGCACCAGCTTGGGTCAATCATGCCCACATTTATTTTGGCATTTGGACTCGTGAAATTAAAACAGAAGTAATCATTGCGTTTTGTAGCATGGAACGGGCCAGCTTTGGTGTGATTCCCGGCTAAGGGAAACACTTCACTTAAGGTTGTACAATTAGCGTGCATCTGCGTTCTGGTCAAGTTTAGCATGCAATCAAACCCCCATGTATCCTCTGGGAACAAGGGAGCCGGCTCAGTGTACAACAGCGGGCGTGCTGCGGCGCATGCCACGCATTCAGACAACGAGGCCTGCTTTGCCGCCTCCGATAACCATGACAACCATATATTAGTGTCATGGTATCCGGTAGACATTGCGATTACCTCAACCGGAGTCAGTTTTGTGTAATCGGTGGTAACTACGTCTGAAGTTTGGTGCGGGGTCACAGGGGGAAAAGAAGAATTACCTAGAGAGCTGATAGAGTTTACCATTTCAATTCGTAATGACCCATATTTTGGTGGATAAGAGTTCACTATCACTCTCATAACATGAAAATTGAACGGATGCTCGTCCATTTCAAAAGTGGACACCGCTTTAATAGACAGGGAAACCGGATTCTGGGTGAGGGAGAAATCCCTCTGGAGAGTGAACTTGCTAGTCCAAAACTGGTGAAATCCTGGCCGATCCGACTTAGGCTGGGAAAATACCCAGGACCCTTGTTGTAAAACCACCTTATCCCCGCTACATTGGACATTTTGGCCAGCACATAGTACAATGTCCCCCCAAGTGCAGCTCTGTGGGCATTGTGAAGCCATAGGTGGACATTGACACATGTATATGTCTGCATGCCTGAATGAAATATTCTGGCCTGCACAATCAATTACATCGCATAAATCGAACGTAAAAGTGGTAGTCTGGTTTGCGATATACTCTAGTTTGAGGACTTTTTGGTGCGCGCCATACTCCCTCTTATGTCTATAAACTTCACAATCATTTTTCCCAGGGATTACGCAAAAATGTTCTAGGAGGACAATCAAAATTACCATACTTATTCCACTTATTCCAACTACCATAGTGACCCTTTTGTCTGGCCACCACATTTTAAATCAATTTATTAATATGCAAATTGTAGAATATAAGGAAATATATGCAAACAATGAACGATAATAATAGTAAGCGCTTTAGAATATTGCAGAATTATGAACCTTAAGTTCCAAGTTCCTCCTCCAGCGGCAAGGCAGGTGTCTCCCTTGAACACACAAAATAGAGAAAGAACACAAGATTTATATCATCATCACAGAAACATTAATATACTTTTTACACGTACTCAGGGGCATTCCCCTTGGGTGCTCGGAAATGTCCTCCTATGTTCCCGAGTTTTCTTCGTGTAATGTGAGACTCTAATATGTAGTGTTTTTATCGTTTTAGGGTGTCTGTTCTATGTGTGCATATTCCTAGTACCGAGTGGCCCCATTAAACAGAGTCCTTCTGAGCCTCGCACGCAACTTACTCGGCTACTTTGGTCTACCAAGGTACAAGAGTTCGAACGCGAGCTCCTCTTGTTGTCCCGCTCGATCCTCTCAGCTCCTTCCTGGTTCACGGGCTGGAGCACACTGACTCCAATGGTACCAGACCTCCCCCTTTCCTCTCAGCCTGACCGCATGTGAGGTTCTCTCGGTCACTTGGAAAGGACCTGCCCAGCGAGGCTCCGCCCACTTTCTCTTAACGATCCTCAGCAGCACCCACTCAGCTGTGGGTAGGTCAGGGTCTCCTGGTGGACCCCTTTTCTCGTATACCTGCTGAGTAAAGTTGGTTACTAAAGCTTTTAACTCATCAAAGTATACCTTATGGTCCATCCTTCGGTCCTCCTCGTTGGGCAGAGAACAAGCATTCGGTCCAGGGAAAGGTCGACCTGTAGTTAACTCATAGGGAGAGAAACCAGTGCCATTATTAACAGAAGTTCTTACAATCATTAATGCAATTGGCAAAGCATCAACCCAGTTTAATTTGGTCTGTGCACAGATTTTGCTCAATTTTTGTTTTATGTTCTGATTCATCCTTTCAATCTTGCCTTGGGACTGGGGGTGGTACACTGTCCCGAAGGCGTGCTTTAATCCTAACATTTTTTCCACAGCCTGCAGGTCTGCGTTTTTAAAATGTGTACCATTATCAGATCTGATTTTTTCGGGAAACCCATGTCTAGGAATGTAATGGTTTATCAGGAACTTTATGACTGTTTTACTGTCTTCTTTTCTTGCAGGTATGGCTTCAGGCCATCCTGTGAGGGCGTCGACACACATCAACACATATCTGTACCCCTTAATGGTTTCAATCATGTCTGTGTAATCTATGATCACTTCCTGTCCTGGTCTGAACAGGAAGGGAAATATCCCTTGTTCTGGTTTTACAGTAGGTCGGATGTTGTATTGTAAACAAACTTTACAGGTTCCTATGTGTTCAGTTATCATGTCTTTCATGTGTGGATGCCACCATTGCTGAAGATTCCTGGCCATCTGTCCGCCGCCCACATGAGCCAGACTGTGTGCTTCCTGAAAAACTAATGGTTTCAGAGTCATGGGCAGGATCCACTTTTCATTGGGTCCTGTCCACAACCCGCTTTGTTCATCCTTTTTTCCTCCCTTGTCTTTCCAAACAGATTTCTCTTCAGGAGACGCCTCATTCTGTGCTTTTGAGATTTCTACTTTACTCCAATGATTTTTAAACTGACACTCCTCTTCCACTGTCACCATCTGAACTCTTGTTAAATAGCCAGCTGCCACTTTAGCTGCTCTGTCTGCCTGCCTATTACCTTCAGCAGTATCTGACTGTGTTACATCATGACCTTTACATTTCACTACTGCCACTTTCCTTGGAAGCATCAGACTATCAGCTAACTCTTTTATGAGTTCTTCATGCTTTATGGGTTTATTTCCTGCTGTCAAAAACCCTGCTCTTTTCCATTGGGGTAATTGTACGTGAACAACTCCATAAGCGTATGCTGAGTCTGTGTATACTGTGATTTCTTTTCCTGTGCCTAATTTTAGTGCCGCAACTACCGCTTGAATCTCGGCTTTTTGAGCTGACTGTTTTCCCATCAACTGTCCAGATTCTACCACCTCGAATGCATCTCCGTTTTGTTTAACCACTGCGAACCCTGACTTCAAAGATCCATCCTCCATTCTAAAACAGCACCCGTCCGTGTAGAGTATTTCTGAATGTGGTATATGTTCTGTTTCTAGGTCAGACCTGATTTTTTCTTCCATATAGACCTTTTGAACACAATCGTGCGTGTGTGTTGTATTCATTCCATCAGCCATGTTTACACCTTCATGTGAAAATGACAAATTTGGTGCTGCCAAAATGTTACTCATGCGTCTTTGTTTCAATGAAGTCATTGTGAAGAGTTCAGAGTTCACATAGGCCACGACATTATGTGATGTTAAAATGTGCAGTGGATGGCCCATCACTATATGTGCTGTTTTAGCGACAATTTTACTCAAACCTGCTGCCATTTGTGTACATGGTGGATGACGTTTTTCAGTACTATCCAGAAGAATGCTGGTGTACATCAGTATCTGTCTATTCCCCCCCTTTTTCTGAAACAAAATGCCATTAATGGTGTTTTTTGCTTCAGAAACATCAAGGTAAAAAGGTGAGGTGTAATCAGGTAGGGCTAAATCAGTAGCCCGAGTCAAAAGTTGTTTGAGAGTTATGAAAGACTGTTCAGCTTCAAGGCTCCAAACGAGCTTGGACTTTAATTTTCTCATCCCCTGTTCCTTAACCATGTTTCGAAGAGAAGTAGTGAGTTCACTGTAATCAGGTATATAATGTCTGCTATACCCTGTCAACCCCAGAAAAGACAACATTTCCTGTACCGTGCTAGGCTTTGGGTGATTCAAAATGGAAACTCTGTGCTCAGGAGAAAGCGTTGTTCCTCGAGCTGAGACTAACCGTCCCAAGAAGGATACCTGGGTGCGGACGGCTTGAAGTTTTGTTTTGCTCACTTTGAAACCCGCATCATGAAGAAGAAGAAGAATGTCATGGGTGGCTTTGAGACAGTCTTCAGGTGATTCTGATGCTATCAATAAATCATCCACATATTGAAGCAAAGTGGTGCCTTCAGGAAGAGGAAGTTTAACCAACAGGTCTTTTAGTACCTGATTGAATATTCCAGGGGACAATGCAAGCCCCTGAGGAAGACGCGTGTATCGATACTGTTGGCCATTAAAAGTGAAAGAAAAAATGTCTCGTACATCATTTGACAAAGGGAGACAAAAGAAGGCGTTGGCTAAGTCAATACAAGTGAACCATTTTTGTTTTGGGTTCAAGTTTGTTAACGCCACGTATGGATTTGGAACAGGGCAGGTGGGAGTCTTAAGGATTGCATTAATTGACCTAAGGTCATGCACCATTCTGTACTTTCCTGTACCTGCTTTCTCGACTGGCAAAATGGGAGTATTCCACTGTGAATTAGACGGTTCTAATACTCCTGCATTTAGCAACCCCCAAACCGTATTGCTCAGCCCCTCTGCGGCTTCTG
>JBBPBX010033591.1:9013-22544 GCA_038048925.1 Garcialebias charrua
AGATGACACGATTCAACCTTTATCATGTTGGTATATTCTGAGAGGACTTCTTCAAACATTAGATCATGCTGTGACTTTTCCCCCCAGGTTGCCATGGTGGAGGTCCAGGTGGAGCGGGGTCACAACTACCCTCCAGGACTGCTGATAGCCTTCAGCGCCTGCACCACCATCCTGGTGGCGGTGCACCTCTTTGCCCTCATGATCAGCACCTGCATCCTCCCGAATCTGGAGGCGGTCAGCAACGTTCACAACCTCAACTCCGTGAACGAGTCTCCCCACGAGCGGATGCACCGCCACATCGAGCTGGCCTGGGCCCTCTCCACGGTCATCGGCACCCTCCTCTTCCTCACCGAGGTCATGCTGCTGTGCTGGGTGAAGTTCCTGCCGCTGAAAAACAACGGCACCATCAGCTCCGGCGAGGGAGCGGCCATTGCGTCCACCTGCATCATGGTGCCGTTCGGGATCGTTTTTATCGTCTTCGCCGTCCATTTTTACCGCACGCTCGTGAGCCACAAAACGGACCGGCAGATCCGGGAGCTGGACCAGGTGATCAAGCTGCAGGAGCAGCTGGACAACAGGTCTGAGAGCGACAACCTGAAGGCAGATGTTCTCTTCCCCTGAACCAGGACACTGACATTCAGCAGCCATTTCTAAAAGCCTTTTGTTAGGATGCTGCTGCTGATGCTGCATCGTCTGCTGAGCGCTGCATGTTTTGGCTCTTTTTTGTTGTTGTTTAGATCTTGCATGTTTACAGAATTTCTTTTAGCTTTAAGTTTTTGGTGAATTGTTTCCTCTTGGCTGCTAAACTGACATTATTTTTTTACTATGCATAAAATTGCTCAAAATATATATATTTTATCATTTAAATATGTTCGTTTTTGCAAACAAAATGATAAATCAATTTAATTTTGTTTTAAAAGTGATTTTAAACTTTGCGCCGTGTTTATTCACGGGAAATCCGATTACACGCGAATGCAACATCTGTGACATAGTATCGGGCAGAAGCAGTCTGCGTCTTTCTGGAGATTGCCTGCCTCGAAGCCCCCTCGCTTCCTGAAAAGGTAAAACTCAAATAAATATGAGTGCAGACCTAAATTAGAACCTGCTGTTTCTTGTTCATCTAACGTTCTGCTTCACAAACTGAAGACAAATAGCTCAAATATTCACTTAGATTGCTAAATTCGTCAGGTTATAAATTGTCTGCTATTAAAGAGACATAGCCCTCTGCCCAATTTTACGTCAAAGATGTTGCATTTGCGTGTAATCGGATTTCTCGTGAATAAACACGGCGCAAAGTTTAAAATCACTTTTAAAGCAAAATTAAATGTATCATTTTGCTTGCAAAAACGAACATATTTAAATTATAAAAGATACATATTTTGAGCAATTTTATGCATAGTAAAAAAATCATGTCAGCCACACTTTAACATCATTATTCAGTCAGATTACATAGTAAAATCTGAAGGATTTGCATACTGTGGTACATACAGTGTGCATTTACGTTGCTTTAATATGAGGGCACGTATGTAGGAACCAAATGTGACACATCAGCTCAAGAGCAATTTGAAGGTACTTTGAAATAATCAAGGGTGCCTGTGGTGCTGAAAAACAAATTTATTTCACAATTTTAGTACTTCAGGCTTTCTATTTTATTCATAGTTTTTTTTTATTTCTAAAAATCGAGGTACGCCACAAAAACTATATACTGTACTGTACTCAAATACTGCTGTATTTGCACCAGACTTTGTTTTGTTACACATATTTTGTACACGTGTCAGCTGTTAGTTATCATATTTACAGACTTCATAAATGAACACAAGATGACAGAGATCTTTTGAAAAAAGTGTTTTATTTTACTGATTTACAACCCTAATGCTGTGATTTGTCACAGGTTGACAAAAATTAGACTTTTTTTTTTCTTCAGGGATTTACGTTTTGCTTTTTATCTAATTTTCTAAAATCACCAAAGTAAAACAGTACACATTTGTTGACGTTTTGTTCTTCTGCATGAAGCAAGAGAACAGAGAAATGGTAAATGTTAGAGAATATAAACCAGAGTATATTAATATTTTTACTGAGAGGCTTACCGGTATTTGGAATCAAGACGACCCATTTGAGTTGCTTTATTATGAGGCTGCATCGGTGCTCATTTTCCCTCCTTTATGAAGGAGTTCATGATTTTCTCCATTTCAAATTGTTTTTACAACTCAAATATGTTGTAAATCAACTAAAGGTTAGTTGCTATGAAGCTATGGGTTGAACAACTATTACAAAGCATGAAAGTATTGAAAATGTTCAATATATGTGTTGAGTTTGCTCATTATTGTCCCGTGGTACATCACCAAACCTCTTGTCTTTAACAGTTTCATATAAAGTAACATCGGTTTGTGTGATTGTGCCATCACAAGGTTTTAATGTTTTTTGTTTTTATTTGATCCTTTTTGGCACGGTCACTGTGAATACTGTTACTCTGAGGCTTTGATGAAATTGCTGCAGTTTCAGTTTTGTCTGTCGCTCACCCAGTGCACTTTGTTTCTACCGAGTCATGTTAAAGGAGCATTCTTGCAGACAGTTTTATAATCCAATTGGTCTTAATCAGATAAAATGTGTGAGACGACCACCAGAAAACAATAAAATGACCTCACAGTCTGTTCAGTAATGTGTTAAAATCAGAACGGTTGAATCAGAGACCCTTGTTCATTTTTACTGAATAATGCGAGCAAAGATGTGTTACTTTGCTTTACTTTTATTGTTTATTTAATAAGTTTATGTCAATATGTGTCAATGCACAGTGTTTGAAAGCTTTACATTAAATGTATTTATTGTAAGTTTAGCTTCTGGCTGGTTTCTGTTCATTGCTTCTAATCTCACTTTGCATTCATATTTATAAAGATGGAAGAAAGCACCATTATTAAAAGGAAAAAGGTTTGTTGGCTCAATCGTCCAGGTAGATGATAAAAAAAAAGGTTAAATCATTTCATCTGGACCAGTAAAACCATGCAGGAAATGTTCGGGCATGCTGGTTTTAAAATGTTTCTCTGACGTGTTGGAGGTGGCACTTTTTGTTCGTTGTTTTTCTGATCAGCTCGTCCACATTCAAGCTCTGACTTGTCGCCACATTTTTCACCCTTTCAGTTTTATTCAGTTATTGGAATGCATTATAAATTTCTAAATTAAAAACTTTGCCACCTGGATTTAACTAGGCAAATAGGTATGAGCCTCCTATTGTATAATTACTGCATGGGTAATTATCTTTCAGCTGGCAACAAGTTATTTAACACCAACTGGTGCAATGAGTTGCTTCTCATTTCTTAAACAAACATGTTGAAAGACACATGGCGTGGTCGTGGAAAATATGTCAGTCTGTTTGAGAAGGGTCAAATCACTGACATCAAGCAGAGAAAACATCTAAGGAGATTGCAGAAACTACTAAAATTGGGTTAAGAACTGTCCAACGCATTATTAAAAACTGGAAGGATAGTGGGGACCCATCGTCTTTGAGGAAGAAATGTAGCCGGAAAAAAATCCTGAATGATAGTTATCAGTGATCACAAACGTTTGGTGAAATCAAATGGAAGAAAAACAACAGTAGCACTCAGGGCTCTTTGTTTAATAATGAATGTAAGAACATTTCTACACACACAATGTGAAGGGAACTCAAGGGATTGGGACTGAACAGCTGTGTAGCCTTAAGAAAACCACTAATCAGTGAGAGTAACTGGAAAAAAGCTTCAATTTGCTATGGAGCATAAAGATTGGACTCTGGAGCAATGGAAGAAGGTCATGTGGTCTGATGAGTCCAGATTGACCCTGTTCCAGAGTGATGGGTGCATCAGGGTGAGAAGAGAGGCAGGTGAAGTGATGCACCCATCATGCATATACAGTAGTGCCTACTGCACAAGCCTGTGGGGGCAGTGCTATGATCTGGGGTTGCTGTAGTTGGTCAGGTTCAGCAACATGTGCTCAAAGAATGAGGTCAGCTGATTACCTGAGTATACTGAATGACCAGGTTATTCCATCAATGGATTTTTTTTCTTCCCTGATGGCACGAGCGTATTCCAAGAAGCCAATGCCACGATTCATTGTGCCCGAATTGTGAAAGAGTGGTTCTGGGAACACGAGACATCATTTTTTCACATGGATTAATTTGGCCACCACAAAGTCCAGATGAGAATCTTTGCAATGTTTTGGAGAAGGCTGTGCACAGTGGTCAGAATCTGCCACCATCAATGCAAGATCTTGGTGAAAAATTAACTGGATGGACATAGATCTTGTGACATTGCAGAAGCTTATCGAAACAGTGAATCTAAAGGCGGTCCAACAAAATATTAGTGAGTGATCTTTTGTTTTTTGGTGGCGACTTGTTTTTTTTTTTTTTTTGGTCAGGCAATGATTCCAGCATGAGTAGCAGACACAATGCCATAAATGTTTGGTTTGGATGAAAACTGAAATGATAAAGCTTTTGTTTTTATCAGGTGCATCCAACAACGATGATAAACAGTCTATTAGAGAAATGCTGCCTAGCACCATTACAATACACTATGTTTGAAAACATATTTCCAATATTTTAAACTGCTTATGGACATATTTTGACGTATACCCGCTAAACATGCAAAGGTACCGAGAGTTTGAATGTAAAACCATATCAGCACCACACTGATGTGAAGAATGGCAAATATGTGATTTATTTACAAAGTTTTTATGCCACATACTGATTTAAAAGTATTGAGATTTAAAAGTGTTAACATTCTGGCAATGAAAAAAAAAACAATATTCATTTGATGGTGGTTTTTCTTATGCTGTTGAATATATTTTATTCAGGAGCAAATAAAGTCGGATCAGATGTAGTCCAAACTTGATCTATCTGTGTACTTTACCTTGACAATGATCTGTAAATTACAATTTCAGAACTAACATTTTCTTTCATGAAAAAAAAAAAAAAAGATAAAGTACATGCATTTTAATTTTACTGTCTAAAAATTACAGCTAAAAGTACTGTTTCCAGTGAAATGTAAGCAGAAACTTGGGCTGATCCCTCTTCTTGAACCCAAGAGTCTGAGTCCTGTTTAAGACAAACGGGGACAGATGTCCTGAAGGACAGACATTTCTGCAACTCATGCTTTTCAAATATTTATTAGATAAACTGAAACTGATTCTGCTGTTCTTTGATTAAAATAAAGCAGCTTTCTGAAATAAATTTACATCAAGCCTTTTTCTGTTTGTTTGTCTTTATTACGAGAGATTATTTCTATGATGAAAATAATATTAACGATGATAATACAGTAATAATTTAAATTTCTGTCATTTAGGCTACTCATAAAGTGGACTGCTTAATTCCAACATCTACATTGATTTTCAGTGTTCATCATCATCATCATCATCATCATCATCATCATCATCATCATCATCATCATCATCATCATCATCATCATCATCATCATCATCAGCTTTATTTATAAAGTGCTTTAACACAGCCACAGCTGAAACAAAGTGCTGAACATCAGATACAAACAAGATAAAAGAAAGTATAAAAACAGAGCTACAAAACTAACACACAGTGAACTAAAAACTCAATTTAAAATATAATAAAATGACAAGATAAACAGGTAAAATCAATAAAAAATGAAGTAAAATCAAGTCTCAGTTGTTAGCCTAAACTTATCATTACTTTTGGTTTCATGGCTTATTATAGGAACTATTTTTATTATAGGAACTATTTTTGTTTATTTGTTTTTATTCAACTACTTGAGTAACAAGCCACTAATACATTTTTGAATAGTGGAGTTACGGAAAAGTAATTTAATAAGTTACAGAGAAATAATTCCTCGGCTTCATCTCAATCAGCAGTGTCCTTCCGCAGAGAGGACGGATCTACATTTCCTCTCAGTCTCCTGGCGGATGGATCCATCCTCCGACCTGCGCGACGAAGTGACATCAAAAACCTTCTTCACTGCTTTGCAACAATGTTGGCCGCTCAGAGGACGAAACTTCAGCACAGGTGAGCGACATAAGAAGCACTTTGTTAAAAATAACTTTGACTATTCGGGCAGGTTTTCATGTTTCCTCTTGTTGTCGTGTAGATGAGGGCGCAGGTGATGCTCTCCATCACCTGTCGGGGTGTGTTAACCTGCAGCGCTTCTCCTTTAAGCTAGTTTGCAGCTACATTCGGTACAAAATGGCACCGTGTGGTTGTTATTTTTGACGCTTTATTCCAGGTTTTGACGAATGTAATGGAAAGCGACAAACAAAACACAGAGAAAGAACCTCAACACTGGAAAAGTTGCAAGTTGCTGATTGACCCCGCACTGACAAATGGACTGTACAAAGTGTGTCGCTTTGATGGGCAAATTTTTAACATTCCCGTGAGTATTTTAACAATATTTGATCATTTCTTGGTCTTAAACTCCTTATACGCCCATCAACCCAACATATGTTTATTACTCTAATGGGGGCTTTTATTTTTCAGGTTGGGGACATAGGTCTGTTTCCTGTGGACACAGTCAGGGATCCACGCATCTGCCGCCTGTGGAGCAAATACAACAAGACAGACTTTATACTTCCTAAATTTAAGGTAGTAAAATGTGTGTGACATGATTTTTTTACTATGCATAAAATTGCTCAAAATATATATCTTTTATCATTCAACTATGTTCGTTTTTGCAAACAAAATGATAAATCAATTTAATTTTACTTCAAAAGTGATTTTAAACTTTGCGCCGTGTTTATTAACGGGAAATCCGATTACACGTGAATGCAACATCTGTGACGTAAAATCGGGCAGAGGGCTCTGGTGTCTTTAATAGCGGTCAATTTAAAACCAGACAAATTTATCAATCTATGTGAAGATTTGAGCTATTTGTCTTCATTTTGGGAAGCAGAAAATAGTTTGGGTGATGGAACAAGAAACAACAGGATCTAATTTAGGTCTGATGCTGTATGAGACTTACCTTCATGTCGAGCTGCTCACACACGCGCACTGACAAGCCCAGAGCTCTGCCCGATTTTACATCACAGATGTTTCATTTGCGTGTAATCGGATTTTCCGTGAATAAACACGGCGCAAAGTTTAAAATCACTTTTAAAGCAAAATTAAATTGATTTATCATTTTGTTTGCAAAAACAAACATAGTTGAATGATAAAATATATATATTTTGAGCAATTTTATGCATGGTAAAAAAAATCATGTCAGTGACGCTTTAAGCCATAATTATGTATTGATGCTGTATTTAATTTACATTTATTACTACTACCCTGATGCATGCTCAATACTACTGCAATAATACTGCATACCTCTAATACTGTTTACATTTATTACTACTATTTACATTTACACTACTTTTTATATCTACACTACTGCTGATATATACTGTATATATATATATTCTTTTTACTAGCCTTATTGCATATGCCACTTTACCTCTATACAAATATCAACTACCTCATACATATACTGTGTACATAAACTTCATATGCTGCTTTGTCACTTTATGTCCTGTACATATTGCAGTTTTGACAATAACGTTGACTTTGACTTTTGAGAAACAAAGGTAGATCTTGCTTGTCTCTTGTTTTCAGGTTGATGAGTGGTACGTTGGCCCCGTTCCTCCCAAAGAAGTGACATTTTCCAAGTTGAACGACAATGTGAGGGAGACGTTTCTCGCTAACATGTGCAACAAATATGGGAACGTCGAAGACGTGGAAATATTCTACAATCCCAAGAACAAGAAGCACCTGGGAATTGCAAAGGTAGTCTTTGACACGGTGAGGGGCGCGAGAGAGGCGGCGCAGCACCTCCATCGGACATCCGTCATGGGAAACATCATCCACGTGGAAGTTGATCCTAAAGGTATACATGGATTTTAAAAACATTAAGGTTGAAATGTGGATACAGTATTGTTGAATTGTTTGACTAACTATGGTACAACTTTACAATAAGGCTCTCCTTATAGATGGCAAATAAATAGTTTATAGTTATTAATTCCTCTATAAACACTTTATAAATCATTAATAACTGCTTAATATGCATTAATTAAGGTGACAGAGACAAAACTGACAAGTTTCTTGCTAAAATAGTGAACCAAATCTGTTCACATACATATTTCATCTAGATTTGTTGTATTAAACATTTCAGACTAAATATTAGTTGTAGATACTTATAATGCAGTGATAAAGTACAATATTATATGCTAAATAAATAGGTTTTTTTCATTCATTCATTCAACCGTTATTTTTAAATAACGGTTGAATGAATGAATGAAAAAAACCTATTTATTTATTTATAAAACCTACTTATCTGTTTAAAAACAGATAAGTCACATTGAGCTTCGAAGACTCATTTACAAGTGAGATCTGTTGGACAGACAATAAAAGTGGTGAAGAATGACACATAGGGTTTGGAGACAAAAAAAATTCCCAACACATTTTTGACCTCTGCTTGAAGGTCAAAAATGTGGTAATGAAAAAAATCTCGCACACAAGCACATAATGACGCCGACATTACGCAGAGGGCGGGGGAGGGGACTCAAAGGCGGTGAGCAGCCAGCCCGAGAGGCACTGCAGAGTTCAGATAGAATCACTCAGTTCATATACAGTAGTTCCCTCTGGAGATCTGTGCACACTCATGGGGGGGAGCTGCCGAGGACGGCCAGAGGCGAATCCAGAGTCCTGAAATGATGACAGAATGTTTATTCAGCTGGGCTCCTCTGAAAAGTCTGTGGAATTCCTCAGCAGAAGGGTTGGGAGGGTGAGAGTGTCAGGTTTACAAAACTTCTGCAGGCGTGTTGAGATAAGACGGCCTGTCAAGGCCAGTCGGGGAGCCAAATTTCAGATAAACACGATTGTTTTGGGAACAGGCCGAACTTTAATGACATCTACCTTCAGTCTGTGTCGGTCCACTCTCTTCCGAAATTTCCAAATTAAAATGACCACACCAATGGAACGCGCCTGAGAAAATCCCCAAGATCTAATCCCTTCAGCCAAAAGTCTGGGTTCTCGAGACATGAACCAAGCCATCATGTAAGGCAGGCAGCCTGACCAGGTCCAGATTTGCTGCCAACGTCTTCCTTGTTTGTTGATAGACCAGGAACCAGCCAAATCCAAAAAAGCAGGAACCAGTTATCATAAATCCAATTAAATACATGTACAGTATGTGTCCTTAAGATCCACAGATGACAGCAGACATATCAAGTCTTCCAAGTCGATGAGATATCCAGCTGTGTGCATGCCAACAGGGCAAATCGGCTTGCCTACAGCCTGTCTTCTTTTTGAAGAAATGTTATCAGTTGTGTTGAGGGACCAACTGACCAAATTGAAGTCCATAGTTATGATTCTGAAGATTTTGTAGAAGAGAGGCTCTCAGACAGTTCCACAGACAAGACAAAGCAAAATTTACAAATGCTTATTGTGCTTACAAGGAAGTAACTTAGTCTGAAATGTTTAATACAACAACTCTACTTGAAATATATAGGTGAACAGATTTGGCTCAGTATTTGGCAAAAAGCTGGTCATTTTTGTCTCTGTCACCCTTAATTAATTAAGCAGTTATTAATGATTTATAAAGTGTTTATAGAAGGATTGATAACATATCTATAAACTATTTAGTAGCCATCTATAATAATAATAATAATGTCACACAATGTCATCACTGTATGTTTCCATACAATGGTGAAATTAGTCTCTGCCTTTAACCCATCCACCACCAGGTGGTGCAGTGGGCATCTATTGAAAGTGCCTGGGGGCAATTTGGGGGAGCCTTATTGTACAGTGGTAACCTAATTACAGTATATGCTCTTCTCAGGTGCGAATAGAGCACGATACCTGCAGCTGCTCTTCAGTGGCCTGTATACTCCCTGGACGTTACCGGTGGGAAGCAGTGAGCGAGCTTTGCAGAGCTTAGTCGACCGTTTGCTGGTAACTCTGAGGCTGCTTACGAGAATTTGATCAAGTTTTGCACATTGGTCAATTAATTTTCTTAATATTTACAAAAAAATCATTAATAATCTCTTCTATTCATGTGTTGTAGGGCAGCACAGCCCCACAGCAGATGATGAGTGTCTGCAGCCCTTTCAGCATCTCTACACCCCTCTCTTTAGACACAGCCTACTCCAGCATATGGCAGGACACTCCTTGCAGCTTTGGCTTAACACCACAGTCTCAGGGAACCCCCCGCACTCCCTGCTTGTCTGCGACTCCTCTCTCCCAGGACTCTTGTTACTCCAGTCTTCAGGCGACCCCTGTCCTCCAGGGGGAGCCCTCTACTTATAGCATTCACAGTCGTTTAAGACAAGCCCTCTGCTGTCGAAAACCTGCAAGACATCACAGGGGATCTCACCAAGTTTCAAATGCCAGCTTTATTTTGAAGCATTGCGAGCCACACCCTGATGCCCCCCCATCAACACAGGAAGAAACCAGCAGCCAGCAGCTTTCACTGTGGAATCACAATTCACAGTCTTCCACTGATAATGAAGCTTCATGCGACCCTGCCTCCCCATCTCACGAGTCTGGACACACGCCTAACTCTGCTTGCACAACTTTAGCTCAGAGCAGCGACTCTCTCAGCATCCTGAGCATGAATTTTCCAGCTGACCGGTGTTTAGGAGCCTCCCCACACAATAACCAGCCAGAGAAGGAGAGTTTGGACTCTCGTATTGAAAGTTTGCTTACAAACAGTCAGATTACTAACGCCTCCTTCTTTGAGGCAGATGTGCACTTTGAAGACAGCCCATCGTCACCTTGCACCACTCCTCACGTTCCTTCATCAGACGAACCTCTCTTACGTGCTCAGCCAACTTGTGAATCCTTTACAAGGACCCGCCAGCGCCCCCTCAGCGATGTCAACGCCAGTTCATCGTTGCTCGCTGAAGACGAGGAAGATGAAACCAATCGAGCGGTTTTGTTTCTTACAGCAAACTCCCTGTCCCCCTCTCCGTCTGAGTTTGAACATTGTGAGAAGAGGGTTTCTGGAGACGATGAAGAGGATGCAGAAAGGCCTGCACTGTTGTCATGTTCGAAGGTAATTCTTTTACATTTATTTATGTCTTTCATCATCATAATTTAATTATTTATCAGTTTGTTTCTATGTTTGTGTAACATTCTTTTGTTACTCAGGAGGATGAAGATGTGGATCACTCAAATATCAGACAGCCTGGAGTGAGAGATACCTCCTCATGCTCTATTTCTCCTTTCACTGGCTCCACCCTGCATACGGACCCTAAACCTCCTCCTTTAGTTACTACACATCCTCCAGTACCTTCTTTTCCCATTCCTCCCTTCCCTCCATCTATTCCTCCTCCACCTCGCCTACCTAATGGCTCAATCCCCATACCGCCTCCGGGATGGATGCCACCTCCAGGCATCCCCATTCCCCCTCCACTCATACCACCGCCTCCATCCATTCTACCTCCACCGCCTTTTCTGATACCACCTCCACCCCTATCTATTCCGCCTCCTCTGCCTGTGTATCCTGTGCTCATGAAACCTCCACCCACCTTAAATAAGGATAATACCACCAAACATGGGAGTTCACATTTCCCATTCCCTCGACCGCCCTGGCTTGCTCCACCTTTCCCCATTTTTAACCCTTTTGTCCCACCACCAAACTACCAGATTCCTGCACAAGAAAATCCACATAAAATCACTGCAGAAAAAGTTTTAGAAGTTCTCATGGATGAGCTGAAATCAGTCATCAAGAAGGATATTACACGGAAAATAACCGAAGGTGTTGCTTTTAAGGCGTTTGAGGACTGGTGGAATACTCAAGAGAAGAAAACTAGAGTTAGTTCATCTCACACACACACACACAAAAGTATTGTTTGATGAGTGTGCACCTTTGACGTTATTTATTGTTGCTTTCTTCTTTCAAGACCCAGGCGACTCCTTTGAAAAGTAGCGCACCATGTGTAGAAGAGAGACCAAAACTCACAGATCCCCTCATCCACATCGGTGGACGGGGCAAAAGGCCTCCGCTTCCATCATTCAAGGTAAAATATTCTTCTCAGTATGTAACATACATAATTTAATGCTGAATCATACATAAAACAAGGTGGAAAAATTAAAACGCTAAAACAATAAACATTTGTTGTGCAGGTAAAAAGGAAAAGATCAGAGGTAGAAAATGAAAAAGAAAACCCTGGTGAGTGTTATTTAATCAATTTTTAAAACTTAGTGTAGAACTTCAACTTTGTCTTACACAAAGATGTCCTTCTCTGTCAATGTAGCCCCAAATGTGCAACAGGGGGGTGAGGTTGGTGCGTCTGAAAGAGCCAAACGCAGACATGCAAGACCACTACAGCTGGACAGTGATGATGAAGGAAAAGGAGAGAACGACACAAATCAAAATCATGACTTGATACCAGACCATGTAGAAGTTGCTGTTCCACTTGTTGGTGATCCTCAGATCATGGTAAATTATGGTGATATTACAAGGAAGTGTCAAATGTTAATATTTTAAAGTATTGAGTTTGAAATTTTTAAGCCAGACATATAATTGTTGCTCTAATTAATTAGTCTGACAGAGATAATGATGATGATGATGTTAATCAACGAGGTGAGGAAGACATTCCAGCTCCAGAAGAGATGGAAGATGACGATGTTGTCGTCTGTCCAGTGAAAGAAGATGAACAGTGCTTAGATAGTGGTATGTTAAAGAATTCCTTAAACTATACTTTTTAATATGAATGATTACTTGTATATTTTTGAATAAATAGTTCTGTTTCCCTTTTCAATACAGAGAGTTTTTCAGAAAGCTTCACCTTTGAGGAAAGTGAGGACTCCTCAAACTCCTCAGCTTTGTTCTCATCAGAGAGCTTTGAGGACTTGTCCTCTGACATCAGTACAGAGAATGAAGACATGGAGGAGGAGAACAGGAGCGCTGAGTGCATTGTGATTTCATCGGATGAAGAGTCAGTGGACCTCGAGCTTTCACGAAGCCCCTCAGCTCCTCTAACCCCTGGAGCTCAGCTGGATTTAGACCTAAACGACTGGTTAGGTGTGCGTGAAAAGGAGCAAGCAGAGGAGAAACATCCGTCATGTCTGCAAGACACAAGTGACTCCGACTCCGTAATGGAAGTCCAACACAGAGAAACCTGGAACAGACGGCCTTTTCCTGAGGCAGAACTTGCAGGTAATTACATTTTTTTTGTACCAAATTGCTTTTCATTGCCTATCTTTTATGGAGGTGAGTGATCATGTAGTTGCTTTTTTGTGTATGAGAGAGAACTTCTTTGAAGGATTAGCAAAATATCTCGTGAACCACTTGACAAATTCAATTTAAGCTCTCAGAAAGTAATCACTGGATGTACATCTCCAACTTCAAAATTTGCCACCACCAGGAGTTAATTTGAGCCGGATCCTGCCGTAACAAGATCTGGGAACTCGTATTTTGACAGGCTGTGTTCCAGCAACTATTTGCTCAGATCTGGCAACTCAAATCTCCGCCCCTGAAAATCCAAAGTCATTGTGCATTTTTATTATTTATTAAAAAAACAAGAGGAGACATTGCCCTTAGCCCGGCAGACCCAGTCTGTGGAGTTG
>JBBPBX010033591.1:22622-33169 GCA_038048925.1 Garcialebias charrua
ATGCACAGAGTGCCTTCTCTCCTCCTCCTTTCCAACATGTCCCTCCTTAGGAGGGAGCTGCACACTAAAAAAACACCACCTCTCCCCTCCTCTCAGACCCCCCCCATCACTTAGATCCGTTCAACTACAGAAACAATCATTTGTTCAACAGAATAAATAAATGCCCTGCACAGTGCACATTATGCACATCTTCAGACAGTTCTACAGAGCGCACGCACAACTGCTGATGTGTCTGAACTCCTGCTACGGTTCAGAAATAATGAATAAAAAAAGCTTACTGTGAAAACTAAATTAAAAATACAAATATAGAAATGTTTGATGCATTATTCACATTACGTCACGTTTTTTAATTAATTTATTTATTTTAATTAAATTTATTCATTTTACATCAATAAAAAACAATGTTTAAACATACAGTGTGTAATATAAAAGACATAAAATGAAAGGAGGCAGAAAGAAGAAATAATCTTATAGTATCTGCCCCTTTTTTTTTCAAAAACAAAAAATACAAAAGCAAACTCAATCCAAACAATTAACTAAAGCAAAGTTTTTCAAGTAATTGAACAAAAAAACTTCATTTGTTGACTAGAAAATTACTAATAGAATGGATTTAACTAAAGATTTTCGTATTTTGTTAACAACTTAGATTTGATAATTTTTTTTAAACACAAGCATAGATTTAGCATATTTAACATCGTTTTCCAAATTGTTCCATAAATCAATTCCCTGTATTGAAACAGTCCGACCCTTCAAACTGGTTCTATACTGAGGTTTTGCAAAAATCTCAGTTCCCTTAAGACTATAACAAGACCTTCTTTTGACAAAAAACTTTTGAACGTTTGGAGGCAGTAAGTTGTTTTGAGCTCTATACATAACTAATGAAATATTATAATCCACCAAATCATAAAATTTCAATAACTTAAGTTGGTTAAATAATATATTGGATGGATGACAATAAGGTTTTCCTAAAATAATTCTCACAGCTCTTTTCTGTAAAATAAAAACAGGCTTTGTTATAGTTTTAAATGCCTTCCCCCAAACTTCAACACAATAAATTAAATGTGGAACAAAAATGGTATTATATAACAAATACAAAGCTGTCTCATTCAAAAAATCTTTAACTTTATACAGTACCGCAGTAGATCTGGCTAACTTAATTTTTACCGAAGTGATGTGCTGTTTCCACAACAGTTTGTTATCGATTACCACACCCAAAAACTTCACCTCACTCACTCTCTTGACTTCCACACCATCAATTTTTAGAAAAAAATCCATATTCTTTTTTGTATTACTAAATAACATGTAATTGGTTTTTCCAAGATTCAATGATAGCTTGTTTGAAAATGACGACGCTCAAAATGTCAAAAAGACAGTCCAGTTTACTTTCATAAAATAAATGGATGGATAAGAATTGAAGCCTTCAGGTGCTTCAAAATGTGCCACGAGACTGGAGCAGGAGGACTGAATTCAGCAGAGAAGACCAGTTCAGAACTGTGAAGTGAGGAGAGGGAGGAGGGGGTTTAGGACACCTGACAGAATCAGAGCTGCTCTATTCACACACAACCTGCTGTTTCTCTCTAAAATAGTCATTTGATCAAGCATTTACAAATGTAGGTAAATGTAAATGTTTAACAACCTGTTAAAATACAGCAGAATGCAGGAAATGGCATCTCTGTTATTCAAAATGTTCTGTGGGGTGACCAAAAGACCCCCTTCCCCCGCCAACCCCCACTCACCCCGGCCCGCCCGCTGTTCTGGCATCAGTCAGTTTACAAATTAAGCCCTGGCCACCACAACTAATTAAACTTAGCAAACACAACAATGGCTATGACTCAGTCATTTTACAGATGTTGAGCTGAGGTTTGATGTGGTCGTAGTTGAGAGTCGACACCGTCAAGTTGCACCATCACTGCAACATCTTTGAATAAAGTTGGTGTGCAAGGTGGTGGGTGAAAGACGTTCCCTCCAGGAATGCAGCTGTCATTTAGTGATATTTTCTTTATATTTGCAAGTCAAAAATTTTATTTTTGACACCCAGAAAGCTTCCAATGATTTTTCCAAATTAAATAACTATTGATTGTATTGCTTGTTATAAGTTAACTGCACAACACTAGAGTTTGCACTTGTAGTGTTCTCAAAGAGTTTTAAATTTAAAGATGCAACTTTCTTTTTTTAAAAATAATGTCTTGTTAATCTGTGGCAGTGGAGCCAGACCTTGATGTTGGGCTGAGAAGACCTGAATGGACAGCAGAGCCCCTCAACTTGAGACCTCTCACTCCTTCGGGCTGCTTGGAGGACAGTGACCCTGATAATCTTATAGAAATCAAACCAGCATCCCCAGCTGTGGAGCGACCACCAACCCCAGGCAAGGGGATAGTGGCTGACCTGGTGGGTGCAGACTCAGATGAAGCCAGTGAGGTCTTTTCCCTCTCTCCAGCAGGCAGTGAGGTTCTAGCTTCTGATTTCCTGCCTGCCTCGTATCCGCTCTATGAGGAGAAGCCTAAAACTCCTGGCAGGGAGGACAGAAATGTCCAAGGGATAATAACTTCAGAAAGAAGCACAGTGTGTTTACCTTTCAGCAGTCCACCACATGTCCCACCTCCAGCAAGCAATCTGTACATCACACCTCCAAAGACTCCTGGAAGAGACATCTTCTCTCCCCAAAAAGACAGAGTCCACAAGAGGAAAACAAAAACAACGAGCACCTCCTCGAAGTCTTCGCTGCACAACAACTGTCTCAGAGTTTCTCCCGTCCCAGTACCATCTCCATGCAGCCTCTCTGGATCTTCATCGGACTCTGCTGATGGCAGTGATGTGACCATGACCTCAGGTGTGAGAACGAAGCCCTTGCAGGGACTTGAGAATATGCCTGACCTTTTGGACGAGGAGAACTCCTTACTCAGGCTAAAACTGTGGAGGAGGCTAAAAAGGAGAAACAGGGCCCGTCATCGGCGGAGACTGTTTCAAGGATTTAGCTGTTCCCTTTCCTCTAAACAGCGTCTTCACAGGTGCCGCTGTGAGGAGAAGAAAATCCTTCATAGAGTTTGGAAGGAGGGCCTGGATGAAGAAGATGCCAGGCTGCTGCTCTTTACTTATGAAAGGCTGCACGAGCAGGGCGTTGGCGTTGGGTGGCTCAGTGACACCCGCTGGATACCTCATCCTCATATCCTTTGTAGATGACTTTTGTAAATGTGTTGTCTTGGTCAAGATGTTTAGAGTGCGGTGTGATGTCAGCGAGATGCATGTGATGATGATGATGATAGATAGATAGATAGATAGATAGATAGATAGATAGATAGATAGATAGATAGATAGATAGATAGATAGATAGATAGATAGATAGATAGATAGATAGATAGATAGATAGATAGATAGATAGATAGATAGATAGATAGATAGATAGATAGATAGATAGATAGATAGATAGATAGATAGATAGATAGATAGATAGATAGATAGATAGATAGATAGATAGATAGATAGATAGATAGATAGATAGATAGATAGATAGATAGATAGATAGATAGATAGATAGATAGATAGATAGATAGATAGATAGATAGATAGATAGATAGATAGATAGATAGATAGATAGATAGATAGATAGATAGATAGATAGATAGATAGATAGATAGATAGATAGATAGATAGATAGATAGATAGATAGATAGATAGATAGATAGATAGATAGATAGATAGATAGATAGATAGATAGATAGATAGATAGATAGATAGATAGATAGATAGATAGATAGATAGATAGATAGATAGATAGATAGATAGATAGATAGATAGATAGATAGATAGATAGATAGATAGATAGATAGATAGATAGATAGATAGATAGATAGATAGATAGATAGATAGATAGATAGATAGATAGATAGATAGATAGATAGATAGATAGATAGATAGATAGATAGATAGATAGATAGATAGATAGATAGATAGATAGATAGATAGATAGATAGATAGATAGATAGATAGATAGATAGATAGATAGATAGATAGATAGATAGATAGATGATAGATAGATAGATAGATAGATAGATAGATAGATAGATAGATAGATAGATAGATAGATAGATAGATAGATAGATAGATAGATAGATAGATAGATAGATAGATAGATAGATAGATAGATAGATAGATAGATAGATAGATAGATAGATAGATAGATAGATAGATAGATAGATAGATAGATAGATAGATAGATAGATAGATAGATAGATAGATAGATAGATAGATAGATAGATAGATAGATAGATAGATAGATAGATAGATAGATAGATAGATAGATAGATAGATAGATAGATAGATAGATAGATAGATAGATAGATAGATAGATAGATAGATAGATAGATAGATAGATAGATAGATAGATAGATAGATAGATAGATAGATAGATAGATAGATAGATAGATAGATAGATAGATAGATAGATAGATAGATAGATAGATAGATAGATAGATAGATAGATAGATAGATAGATAGATAGATAGATAGATAGATAGGGACTAGATAGATAGACAGGGACTAGATAGATAGATAGGGACTAGATAGATAGATAGATAGATGGATGGATGGATGGATGCTAGCTAGCGCTAGTCCCCATAGGGAAATTAGTTTGCAACATTGTCAGCAGGCATTTACATAAAGGACATACTTATACAAACATGACATTAACATCCATCATTACAGCAAAGACGCTTGAGTTTGGTAATTCGTGATACGTTTGTATTATTTAATGATTTAATTGATGATGATAATTATGTTAATGCTCAAGTAATCCAAATGGAGTTTAGTCGTTTTACAGTCAAAACAAATGACTGGCACACGTGAGGAAGTTTGGTTAATAAGTGCAACAACCCACAGCTGTGTGTCGTAATCTGTGCATCACTTCCTTAACTGCTGCTCACTGACCAAAATCCCAGCAGAGCGGAGTGAAGAGCACAGGTCCTGGCTCCCAGTCCACAGAACTGGATGTGCTCGCAGTGAAGGCTTCTACACAATCAGCAGGAAGGATAAAATGAAATACCTCAACTACACAAAGCTGGCTGCTGATCTTCAGTCTACAGGCGCTCAGGTGTTTAACAGAAGATAATGATCTCACTGTGCAGTTTTTATTTTTATTAAGTGACAATAAATGTTCCTGCAGGGAATGTCTCTCACAGTCCAGCAACCCACATCCCTGCGAGCCGGGTCTGACTTCAGGTCTGAACAGCGCCGCCTGCTGTCCTCTTTCAGCTGTGACAGCGACCTGGTCAAGTTCAACCAGCTGAAGGTAAACTTGTCATCGCTGTGGCTTGGTTTAAGCTTCTGAACCATGTTGACCGCACAGAACAACTGAAGGTGATTATAGCTGGAATAAAAGCAAAATAAATGTATCCATTAGATTTTCATAAATACATACAAAAATGTCAAACTGCATTCAAACTGAAACACTTGTAAAGGACTTTCCAATCCACTTTGTTTAATATGAATGTGTGAAAATGTTTAATGATCTTAAAGTGTGGATTTTAGCACTTTCTCATAACATGGACTTGAAACGGCATATTTTTCAAATGCAGCCAGATCTTCTTCAGCATACTGCATGTGATGCTTCAGAGACAGGCAACACTCGACTTCTCTGTTTCTGCTTGTTATGCAACATCACACTGATTTAACTAGTATGAGGCATATAATGCGTGATACATTTATAATTTATGTTTTAAAATTGTGCTCCAGACGTTTGAAAAACTTCCTAAAGCAACAAGTATCGCTGCCTGGGTCTAAGTGGTGCTCTATAAAAAGAATAGGGTGTTTTAACATTCCTGTTACATAATAAAACAGTTGCAATCATAACACAGTGGTGTTAAATGTAGTCTAATCAAAAACATTAATGGTAAGCTGAAGTTCCCATTTGAAATGCAGCATGTCATGAATCTCTTCTTTTCTCTTCATGTCAGTTTCGAAAGAAGAGAATTCGTTTCACCCGGAGTTTCATACATGAGTGGGGCTTGTTTGCCATGGAGCCTATCGCAGCAGATGAGATGGTGATTGAATATGTGGGACAAGTCATCAGACAGGTAAAGCTAGCAAACCTCTTTTCTCCTGGCTGTTTCTACGAGCAGTTCCACTGGGACTCTGGTAGTTGTGAGTGTAGTAAACATCTCTCATCTTCTACAAACATATATATATACTGTTTTTTTTTTTCTCAGGTCATTGCAGACATGAGGGAGCAGAAATACGAGGAGGAGGGGATTGGAAGCAGCTATTTATTTCGTGTTGATGAGGATACCATCATTGACGCCACAAAATTGGGGAATTTAGCTCGATTTATCAACCACAGCTGCAATGTGAGTACAAACTAGTTGTATTCGGGCCCAAAAAATCCGACCTGACCTGGCCCCAGACCTTAGCAAAGCCACCATTTCTGAACCCGACCCGACAAATTAACAGTAATTACAGGTCCAAACCTGACACCCCCCGCAACATTTTTAATTAAGCTTTGATTACTGTATTTTCCGGACTATAAGTTGCGGCTTTTTATCATTTTTTTCATGGCCTGCGACCTATAGTCAGGTGCGACCCATATATGGCTTTTTATAAAATAAGCTGATTTGTAATCATTTATTAACAAAAATTAAACTGAGACACTCTTACTATGTCAGCTAACAAATATATTTTTTTAGGTGTTTATCCTGCTAAAATTATTCATTTATTAAAGAAAAGTTCAGCTCAGACACATATTTGCTATAATTTTTGATCAAACAATTAATTGTTTTTAAGTGTTAAAGACCGAGTAAAGTAAAATTAAATGTGTGTTTTGAGTTTGTCACACGGCATAAATATGTGTTATTAATCACCCTTATAAATCTGACTGATTAAAAACATTGTTTACCTTATAAAATTAAGTCTCAAAAATAATGAAAAAACATAATTGTGCCCTGGTCTGAAACACTGGGGGCGTGTCAGCGCGTGGGCGTGGTTTCAGCGCAGTACTGCGCCCGTGTCCTGCACCCTGAAGATGTTCGCAAAGTATTGGAGTTCTCCAGCCCTACTCATTTGAACCTCCAGAGCCAGACTCAGACTCAGACAGAGTCAGACAGTGACCACTGTGACAGTCGACATCGTTCTTCACAGCCTGAGCTGTGTGTGGAGAGGCAGACAGGTGCAGCAGTAAACCTGCTCTGTTTTTATCTGAGTTCTGGCTGTAACAGCAGCTCCTTTTTCCGAGTTACACTGTTTTTAGTGCACAAACAACTCTGGTTTTGTTAAAGTTGAGGACACAACTATAATCGGGCAGCACGGTGGCACAACTGGTAGAGCTGCTGCCTCTCAGCGAGAAGGTTGCCGGTTCAAATCCCGGTCCGGGGCCTTTCTGGGTGGAGTTTGCATGTTCTCCCCGTGCATGCGTGGGTTTCCTCCGGGTACTCCGGTTTCCTCCCACAGACCAAAAAACATGCTTGTTAGGCTGATTGGTGACTCTAAATTGACCCTAGGTGTGAGTGTGAGAGTGGATGGTTGTTTGGTGTGAGTGAGACAGGTCCCTCTTGTAAATGAGTCCCCGTGACTCAATGAGGCTAGCCTGTATAAATAAAGGTTGAATGAATTGAATGAATGAATAATTCGTAACTCCGCTGTTATGTGTTTAATAATAAGCACTATTTTAGAAGATGAGCGGCTGCACCCGGTCCGACCCGGTCACATCGCATGCGGGGTCTGTGTTGGTGATTAAAATATAGAGTAATCACGTTGATAACTAAGTATGCAATGGACCTGTCGCATTTTCTTAGCAAAAAAGGAGCTATAGCTATTGCTATCTGATGCTATCTGCGATTCGCGAGTGAACCACCGAGGCGAAGAAGTAATTTATACGGCTGGAGCTGCAGGGGGTGGGGCTATACTTAAGAAGACCGCGTGACGAAACGCGGTCACATTTAAAACACGCCTAAAAAATCCTGAAACAGACATATCTTTATACACAGGTTGATCTATAACTCCAAAATTAATTTATCTAAAATTTTGAGACTTTTTACTCATTTACAACATTACAATTATGACATTTACAATGTTTATTGAAGAAAATATTGAAATTTACTTTACACGGTCTTTAATCTTCTTAAAAGCCTTGCTGTGCGCTCCTGTGGCAGACATTTGCAGCAGAGCTAAACACGGTCCACATTTTGACGTAGGTGCGACCTATATTCAGGTGCGACCTATATATGGATTTTTCCAATTCTTTGGCAATACATGTAATTGGACAATGCGACCTATACTCAGGTGCGACCTATAGTCCGAAAAATACGGTACTTATATAGTTATTAACGGTTGGCGGACGTGCGCAGCTGATTGAAAGAGGACATAAGATCGGAGCTGAGGGGGGTGTTTGTCCTTTCATGGCTGTCAAAGTGCATTAAATCCCTGCTTCTGCCTGCATTCTGCATTATTCAGACACGGACCCTGCTCTGACATGTCTGCGAGGATATTTTGGGATCTCACCTGTTTGGGTCATCAGCCACGTGTGTCCGCTGAGTGCAGCGGCTGAATGAATATCCATTTGGGCTTTGATGGATTGCTGCCTGGCAGTATAGTCCCATCTGAAGCTTCACTGAACTTTTTACCTCTTTCAAGGCTGGACAGCGCACACTCAAATGGCCGCATGTGGCTAGTGATAGTATGGCAAGCCACGTTGCCATATAATTGGATCATCAGCCGCGCGCTTCCACTGACGCAATAAAAAGCTTGACACCGGCCCGGCCCTCACATTAAGCACATTATTATGGCCCAGCCCAGTCCTAATCTGGGTCAGGCCGTGCTCTGGGTTCGGGTTAGAAATAACAGCCCTAGTACAGACTGATGATATCTTACCATACCATACCATTTTATTTATAGAGCACTTAAAACAGCGACAAGGTCAACCAAAGTGCTGTACAAACAAACATACAAACAACAGGCAACACATAGGTAACATACAAAATGAAGTAAAAAAACAAAAACAGAATATAGACATAAAATCGTCGCAGATAATAAATATAACGACCAAACACAGATCATCTGGTGTTGAAAGCAACAGAATAGTAGTGGGTCTTTAAACGGGATTTGAAAACCGAGAGGGAGGGGGCCTGTCTGACGAGCAGAGGTAACTCGTTCCAAAGTCTTGGTCCTGCTACAGAGAAGGCCCTGTCACCTCTGCATTTAAGACGAGTTCCTGGAACTGTGAGAAGTAACTGGTCCGCTGACCTCAGAGAACGTGGTGGGACATACGGCTGTAGCAAATCAGAGAGATGGCGGGGGCGAGACTGTTCAGCGATTTGTAGACATACAGGACATACAGGAGAATTTTGAACTGGATTTGATCTTGATAACAGCTGCTTTTAAACATGACTCATGAATGAAAAATACCTTCACACTGTAAACTAAATGGTTTGCACTTTTTTTTATTGTCTTCCAGCCCAACTGTTACGCAAAGATCATCACCGTTGAGTCTCAGAAGAAGATCGTGATCTACTCCCGTCAGCCAATAAGTGTCAATGAAGAAATTACCTACGACTACAAGTTTCCCATTGAGGAAACAAAGATTCCTTGTTTGTGTGGGGCAGAGAACTGCAGAGGATCCCTGAACTGACCCACAATGAAGCAGCTTGAGTATGGATAGTTGAGATGACCCACATGCTCGTCCAGTCTTTTCTTCTGTCTAAAACTGTACAGTCTGGAGGTCACAGGAGATTATGGAAGCTCTGCAGACATGTTGGTGCTGCTAGTGAAACCTGTGAACTGTTTTAACTGATCATAACACGAATGAGACCATTTCATTTCCTTTGATTTATCTATGGAGGTAGGGTATTTCATATTGTAAAAGTATGTTAAATAAACTAAAATCATACTATATAGTTGCTCAAACATCAGTGAAACAAAGAACAAGATGGCACATTCAATTAAGTATTTATTTCAACAAAATGAAAGAAATCAGACTTTGCTAAAAAAAATGTCTTGTTACATTAAAAGGTCTTTTGACCTTGTTCTGATTACGGTCGCATGTTTTCATTTACGAGAGCTTTAAATGAGTTTTGCTTGAGTCAAGCTTGTAATGTTTCCCCTGTTAATATTTTATAGGCGTTGTACATTTTAACTTGTGACATTTGTTTGGTAATATAAATTCATAAGGTTCGCCTTGTGTGAATTGTAAATTTATACCAAAAGAAATAAAAGTTAAAGGAATTTATTATCAGCAATAAAAACTTGAATACAGATATTTACTGGTGTGTTCTTTCCGTGTGCGTCACCCAGAGTAGAGATGCAGCACGTCACTGTGAGAACTTCATCAGACTTATCATTCATACGTGGGTTCACATGTTTTTTAAATCTCCGTTGGGCGTGAGGACTGTCAGGTTTCCTCTGGCCTGCTGGTCGGCTTCAATCGCTTCAAACAGAGACTTGAAGTTTCCTGCACCAAAACCCTGTAAAGAAAATGTAAAATGAAGGAGGTGATGTTACGCTGATTGTTTTAGTGTGTTTTCAGTGACGTTTACCCAACGCTGTCCTCACCTGGTGATTGTGTCTCT
>JBBPBX010033592.1:0-13061 GCA_038048925.1 Garcialebias charrua
CAGGACTTCACTCCGACAAAAAACAGTAAAGTGTGTAATCGACATTTTTTATCTGGCATGGCCATTAATGACCCAAACTCCGTGGATTATGTTCCAACATTACATCTTGGACATGGGAAACCCACAAAACAGAGAACAACCTCCCGCAGCAAAACAACATGCTACTGGACAGTTGATGAGCTAGCTAGTTCTACAACTCATACCGAAAAACTAGAACTACTAGGCCTGGCTGTTCCTCAGTCCACTGCCTGTGTAGAAGTTTCAACCTGCGACATGCAAGAAGATTCTTCCTTCATCCCCCCGGAAGAAATAACAGGTGAGTAAAATTTCATCAAAACATACAGCTGTATAAATGAACAGCACTGTTAGCCTGTTATCATTTGAACTCTTTCTGGGTTGAAAAAAATGTAGTAGTTTCCACAAGACAAACATGTTTTTTATAACATTATTTGATGTCTTGACAGCATTGCATCTTTGAAAACATTTCAGCCATTTCTCTGTTTCTGTAAGTTAATAGCCCAGTTTTGCTGGGAACATGCTGTCACATAAAAAAAGGAGCAATCATCCTGTCATCAAACATATACATGTACCGATAGAGTGAAATTAGATGAAAGAAATTGGGGGGGGGGGATTAAATTGAATTAGTGTATTAAAAAAAACTAATGTATCTCAATTAATAATTGTACAGTATAATGTTATTTCTCAGTTGGAAAAGAATTACACATTGCTAGCATAAAGGAAATTTAGAAAATCTTATGGCATATATGCTCAAACTGATGTTGCTCTAGAAAAAATAAAAGTTATAAATAATGTTTTAGGTTTAAATTACAAGTTCATGCAAATGATACATTGCATAGAGGCAATTCATCATAACTCATCTGAAAAAAGATGCAGTTGACACTATTTTTTAATGAAAACCCTGTATCTGCCTATTTATTCCACGACATTTCATTTTTGAACTACATTGTCCTTTGCATGTTATGGGTCACAACTAATGCGCGCACATGCAACCGGAGGTGTGTGTGTGTGTGTGTTTGTGTGTGTGACAGTGAAGTTCAGCATTCATTGCTCTGTGTGTATAAGCATACAGTTTAACTATACATAAGACTGTTTTGTTTATTGTGAAATATGAATTAATACTTTCTTTTTTTTACAGCAGCAACTGGCCACCAACTGATGGATCACACATACAGCACACCTTCTGATGTGTGTCCAGCCGAGACTGTTGAGACGGCGGAGGAACCCAGTATGGAAGATGATGCTTCTTCCGAGTTGCAGAGACTAAGGAAGGAATTGATGGAGCAGAAAAGCAAACTGGAAGCAGCCTACCTCCTCATTGATCAACAGACGCAACAGCTCAAGAGCAAAGACAGCGAATTGTCAACATTGAGGAAGCAGCTGGAAGAACGGGATGCAAGACTTAAGGCAGTCAGTTATGATCCAGACAGCTTTGATGATGGTGCTGTGCAGTTTTATCTGGGATTAAAAAGCAAAAACACATTTGATGCTTTGTACAAAAATCTTCACCACAAAGCAGCACATATGCGCTATTGGAGGGGTGAAAATGTAGATTATGACCAGGCCAAGGGTATTACTGGTCCCAAGCGGCTTCTAACACCCAAACATGAATTTGCAGCTGTTTTAATCAGGCTTAAGTTAGGCTTGTTTGTAGAGGATCTGTCTGCCCGACTTGGCATCAGCATTGCACATTTCTCCAGAATCTTTACCACCTGGATCCGTTTCCTAAGGCTGGAACTGCAAGATACATGCCGCTTTCCGTCCCGTTTTGAAGTACGCCATTTCATGCCAGTTGAAGCCCAGAAGTTTTCCAACCTGAGGTGCATGATAGACTGCACAGAGTTTTTTGTAGAGGCACCAAGTTCCCTGGTCAGTCAGCGACAAACATGGTCTTCTTACAAACAAAACAACACAGCAAAGGTAACGAAGTATTCAGGCACCCTTTTAAAATCTTCTTCTTTAATCGGTTTTATGTTTCTATTTATGTTGCCCTGCCATAATGTGTTTTGACTAGATGCTTAGTAAAATTTAGTTTAATGGCATCATGCTTTTTTCAGGTTTTTCATTTAAGTGTTTCTTATGATGCAGGTACTTGTCGCATGTACACCTGATGGAGTGCTATGCTACATATCACCTTTGTACTGTGGAGGATCATCGGACAAGTTCATCACTGTCAACTGTGGGTTTCTTGATTACCTTGAACCCGGTGACAGAGTCCTTGCTGACAAAGGATTCGATGTGAAGTCAGAGGTGGAAAAAAGGGGAGCTAGTCTGAACCTGCCACCGTTTATGCATCCAGGACACAAGCAGTTCACTGAGGAAGAGGTATGTATTGTACAAGGAGTGTTGTGGCCTTTTGAAGCACTAAGTGCCATAAAGTAAAAATATTTTTGTAAGTACAGGTGTTTCCGGCAGCGTGTAACTGGCTGGTTTCTGTTTGTGACTTCTATGAATAATGATGGTTGTCCATAAATAATTGTGAAACAAACAAACAGGTTAACCAACAGGTTAACATAAATAAGACATTGAGAGGAGCCAGTTGAGGTGGCTCGGGCATCTGGGTAGGATGCTTCCTGGACGCCTCCTTGGTGAGGTGTTCCGGGCATGTCCCACCGGGAGGAGACCCAGAGGAAGACCCAGGACACGCTGGAGGGACTATGTTTCCCGGCTGGCCTGGGAACGCCTTGGGATTCCCCCAGAGGAGCTGCTCCAAGTGGCTGGGGAGAGGGAAGTCTGGGCCTCCCTACTTAGGCTGCTACCCGACCCCGGATAAGAGGAAGAAAATGGATGGATGGACATAATATTGCGTTTTGAGGTCTTCATATTTGTCTTCAAATCTAACAGAAACTATTCTACACTATATTTACAGGTTGAGGAGACCAGACAAATCGCTGAAGTGCGCATTCATGTGGAGCGACTGATTGGCCGAATAAAATCTTTCCATCTTCTGGATGGGACCATGCCACTAACACTGCACCCGATTCTAGAGGACATCATACACACCTGCGCTTACTTGACTCTATTTCAAGCACCCATATGCAAGGTAACGGTTTTCCTCTTTTCATTCCGATTTTGGCCATAAACTGTATTTTCTCTTTAAAATACAGAATGTATGCAAAATTTTAATGTAATACTTGAAATAAAAATGAAGCAATTTCAGTAAGGCACCGTTTATATACATAACATTGTTTTTTATAAAACAACCATTACCCAATACAGAACATTTGCATAAATCTGTTGCGTAACATTGTGCAAACACATCATGGAGAAATTCACAATTTCTCCAGAAAAATCAAATTGATGGATAATCAAAAATGTTTTTTGTGTATCCTCACATTGTGCAAAAACAGCACGAAGTAATCTGGAAAAAACATCTTGACAATGTGAAAACTTCAGATGAATTTCATCAACAACAGCAGAACTGCAACATTTTTTTGAACGATGTAATTAAAAAAAATAAATAAATTTCCTTATAAATATTCACATTGCTCTAAAACAGCAGCATTGCTCCAAATCACAAACAGAACAACTTCAACATGTTCTTAAGTCAATTGGATCAAGGTTGTGTTTCACTCTAGGGAAAACAACTTCTGGCAGAAAGATGTTTTCAAAAAAACCTTCAGCTTTGTGTATCAGCTTCTGCATGAAACAAAAGTCTGCTTTCACTGTTTCTACGTGTATGAGTGATTTAGTGCACAGCACAAAATCACACTCTGGTACTTCGTAGCAGTACAGCTGGCATTGAATCTGAGTGTAATATGCGTGTTTTATGTGCAGTGTGATGTTTGAGGTACTTGGATCAATCTGCAGACATGGCTGTTTTTTGCAAATTTCTTCCATGTTGGTAGCATCCCAACAGTTTGCTGGATTTTTTATTTCTAACAGGCGGACTGTCCCAGACCTGTCGATGGCCAGCCGGTCAGTGGATGCTGCCAGGAATCCATGCTTGGTGGAGACACGCAAGCCTGAACGGAGCAAGGTAATGTCTTCGTTCTCCTTCAGATCCCTTATTAACTTGTACCTTTGTGCCGCTGCTTCTTCTCGCTCAATTCCAAGCTTCATTTCTTTTGTTTGCAGTCTTTCAGAGCAGTACAGCTTTTGTGCCAGAAATTTTTTGGGATTTGTAGATGGCCTCATGACATATACTCTGTGCAAAACTGATGAGGTCAAACGAAATTTTCTGTGTTTGAACCATAAATCACAGGACGACTGTTTGCGTGTTTCTGCCTCAATTGAATTTGATTGTGCTTGAGAGACGTTTAAAGATGCTTTGTACTTCTGACAGGCCTCTCTGATGGTGAAGATGGAGACTGGACAGGGGCAGAGGTCGTCAGCTAACTCTTCTGCTGCTGGAGGGGCTGGGTCAGGAATCGAAGCCAGGGGCACAGCGTACCTCAAAAGAAATAAACATGAAGCTTTAAAATCTAGACCAGGGGTCTGCAGTCTTTATGATCCAAAGATCCATTTTAAAACCTTCATGCACTAAAATCAATGTGTCCAGAGCCGCAACAACCTGCTACAGCTGTTTTCAACTGGTGGCCCATGGGTCACTTTAACTTTGTTGGAGGAGACCTTTGTGGCCAGTAGTGGTGACATTTTAAAGCTAAAAATATGTAATGAGACAAATTAAAAAATCCGATTATTGTAAAGAGGTGGGGGGAGTTTTTAAATGAATAAATAAAAAAATAAATAAAAAAGAGAAATACAGACCTATGTATTTTTTTATTGTTGAAAAAAAAAATTTAGTCTAGAAATACTTTAAAGCAGAAAGTTAAAGTGACTATTTGTCAAAAAAAAAGTACATGAAAACAGCAAAAACTAGTAGTTTATAGTTTTTTTTATAACAACCAATAAATTTCAGTTCTATGTAAGTGCTCTATAAATGAAGCTGGTATGGTATGTCAGTTTCAATCAAAGCTTGAAAGCGCCACTGTGGAGGAACCAAAGAGCCGCAGGTTGCAGACCCCTGATCTAGACAAAATAAAGGAATTAAAGAAAAACACAGATAAGTGTTAGTGGTTTTTAATGTTTAATACTACACCTGCAAAAGGGCAACAATGTCTCCACGCTCAACACGTCCTTGTGAAGACCAGCAGTGATGGGCTGAGTCCGGTAATCAGGATGTCGTGGGTCAAAACTCAGGCTGTTCATTGTTCTCCTGGAAGACTTCTCGACGCAGATGTCATGCCTTAAAGGACACCAACATGAAAAATGTGGTTGATAGCAAATCTGTTTGTAGAAGTGTTTTTTTTTAAATGTCAAAAAACTATTCCAGATCTTACAATTGTTGAAAACATTTAAAACCGTACATGTCATTGCATTTATTTCTTATTGCATTTAGTTCTTATCTAGTGCCCCAAGAAAACAATTAACAAAAATTAACACAATACAATAAAGTACAATTGTACAATGTTGAATAGTTTTTTGACTGGAATAAGACAAAATAAGTGATATAGTATTATTGCAGTTCTTGTTGAAGTTTGACTGAAAGTCACCTTTCTGGGTATTTGTGTTATAAGCGTAATATGAAAGTTCATGAGGAAGACTGATTAAACTCACTTTAAAACTTGCAGCTCATCCCAAGCAGCAGGTGCAGTTCGTTTTTGGGCTGGTCCCTTCCATGTACACGGTAACTGGGTGCAGGTTGGTTTTGAGTGTATTTCCAACACCCCACAACTTTGGTATTTCTCCAACTCAAAAAGCAGTGCAGCAACATGGTTGCAGCCACCTCCTTGTCTGCAATCACAAACACAACATACAACCATATTGTATGTGTCATTATGGAATTCACATGCAAAATATATTGTTTGTAATACATTTAAGATTTTCACACATTTAACTATACGTCTAATAAAGTATAAGCTGTATAAACAGTGTGTCAAAAGTGCAATTGTACATTATGAATATGTTATCAAACATAATTAAATTTTACCAGGAAAGCTAATAAATGTATCTCTTGGGATAGTTGTTATAATTCACATCACAACATCACCAAATGTCTCAGGTTTAATTTAAGACATAGTTTACAGAAATCAAATAAGAAATAAGGACGTTGTGAACATTTGTGTGACTCAAACGTCATGTTTTTGTTTACATACTGTACTGTGCTAATACTGACGGCTCTTGGTGCTAGTTATAGCAGCTAACAGAAGATGTTAAACCTGTAACAATAACCAAATCAGTCTAAATATCAGAAGTATTGATGTGAGAAATTTAAAACATGTATTTCTGACGCTTGGATATAACGTTGTTGACAACTACACAAGAGAGTTGGCTCACCCTGCTGGACATTCGCAATAAGCCTGAAGGATTTCCCCAGTTTCCATCAGCGCCATAAACACCCGATAGTTGTGTTGCTTCATGCTTGCCTTTACTTTAGCACGAATGACAACAGTGCCAGCACGAACACTATCGTCAGCAGTGCCACAAACACCAAGGAGCTGAACATGTCCATCTTTAGAAAATGCGATTGATCTTGCAGACTTCAACGTTCTTGTTTCAGCTATTGTTGTCTTAGAGACGGTGGCCCCGCGCGACAGTTGCCTCACAATCACCTCCTCTCTTATCCGCGGCACAATATTCAGGCATTTGGACCAGTTGTTGTCCACTACTTTAAGAAACCAAGCTTCTAAATCACCACTCGCCATCATTAAATCTCCTCAGCTCCTTCCTACTTAGCCCCAACTTCCGTTTTCGAATCGCCGCGGCATTTTGCCATCCAATCAGAACGCTCGTTTCAGACGAGCTTTGCGTGATGACGTCAACTGGTAAAAGGTCTATTCGCTCTTGATGAATTCATTCATTTCCTCATCCAAAGTTGGGCACCGCTAATTAAAAAATTAGTTCCACAATTTCTAAAACGCTTATTAATTTTTTTAGGTCCACAATTTCAAATGCACAAAGGCCTTATCAAAATTAGGGGAAGCTAATCTAATCCGCTATTTATATTCAACAATTTGTAGCCGGCAGCGTTATGCAATATCTGCACCACACTGCCAACTACAGGCGTATAAACTAATATACACCTCACCTTACCCTACCTTTTAACAGCGATTCGCTCCGGGTGTCATCTATTAAAATACAACTTTCACTCAGGGTCCAAAATTTTAAAAGTTGTTTAATGTGTGGAATGCTTTTCGACTGCTTCTTTGTCCTTTTTTTGTTTGTTTATTGTAGATTTTTCATTAAAAATGCATCGATAAACTTATTTTTAACTGTTTTCTGGAAAACTGAAGTGCCCTGCAATGCATTATGGGTATACAGATGACGAAAGCAATGCAAGGAGGAACCAAAACTTCACATACTGTGTTGCTCCATTTGACCACTAGATGTCTGTCTTTATCAGCATAAGATAAGAGCTTTAAATAATTTATCTTCATTCATTCAACCAACCTCTTATTTTTTTATTTAATTTTGAACTCATTGGTTTGGAAGGAAGCTCAAGCTGACATATTTTTATTTTATTTTTTAAATAATTTCTGCCTCTGACTCCAATCATTTATGATGTTCAAAAAAGCTTTCAGTGTGTAACTTTTATAAATTTGGTATAGTATGTAGCATTTTTATTTGTTTCCATTCATTCACCGATTTATTGTACCGGTTTTTATATTTTCTGTCCTGTTAAGCACCTTGGTCAATGCAAGGCATTGTAGGAAGGTGCTATACAAATAAAGTTTATTGTTTATTATTTAATGATTTATTTTTAAGCCACAAAATGAAAAAGCTGTGAATTTGTGCTTGTTAATTTCTGTGCACATGTCATGTGCATGCATGAAAACCTTGATTTTCTTTGGAAAGAAATAAAGAAGAAATAAAAAAACATTTCCAGACACTATTTTACTGTATTACTGAAAAAACACATCTACTCAAAAATTGTGGTGGCCATGAGTAAATAAACACAATGTGATTAAACAAATATATAAAAATATAAAAAGTATATACACAACAAAATGCCTATAAAACATAAGCTGGTGAAAATTCTCAGTCGTCCAGGACATGATAAAATCAAAAAAGGCGTTCAATACAAGATCAACTGGACTTTATTTGTTGCAGAAAACGTTCAGAATGGCAGCTGTGAGACTGAAGTTTTATGCGTTTTATTAGTATAAAACTTCTTCTCAGTCTCACAGCTGCCATTCTGGATTGAAAAAGCCTTTTGGATAAAGGGTGAAACGTTTTCTGCAACAAATAAAGTCCAGTTGATCTTGTATTGAACGCCTTTTTTGATTATAAAACATGAGAAATAGAAAAAAAAATGTTTTTAGTCACTTAGTGTAACAGTTTTATTCCCTGCCCTTCCTCAACTTCAGGCTACTCTGACTGTTCTTCTGTGCTCATCTCCTCCATGTGATGCTGGTTGCCTCTCATAAAAATCAACACTTCAAAATTGGTGTCAGACAAGCTGGCTCTCTTGGCCCTCAAAATGTCCTTTCCCATCGAGAACAGGCGTTCAACTGCTGCACTGGAGGGGATGGGTGTGTTATATTTGGTGAACAGATCGATGAGTACCTGCTCACCCAAAAAGGCAGCATCGGTCAACACCACGTTTAAATCTCAAATACACGGGTGTGTCGCCACGGCATTTATACATGATGAAAGTAACCCAAATACATAAAACTAACGACTCGCCGTCGAATGGTCGACACAAAACGCACAATAAAATCCTTCGGCCACGTTAATTTGGCTTGAAACAGCTGGGTTTTCTAAGGATTTCCATTAGTAACCCACAACCAACCGGCAGACACAGTTAGCGTCTATAGGTACTCAACAGATTTAATGAAAAGTAATAAAAATACATGAAAATAACGACTCACCGTCGCGTGGTATACACAGAACACAAAATAGAATCCTCCGGCCGCGTTAATTTGGCTTGAAACAGCTGGGTTTTCTAAGGATTTGTCCAAGTACCCAGCACAAACAGCTAGCCACGGAATTAGCCTCTGAGTTCACCTCTAACCCGGAAGCTGTCGAGATGGAATAGTCCATTTTTAGTAGGGGGATAATGAAATCAACCGTTTTTTAAATTGCTTATTTAATGATTGTTTTCATCGTAACTATAATTATTTTTATGTTAAATGTAGATTAACAAGCAGGATCAATGTTAGGAATTAGGTGACTGGCCGGGGCGCGGCGGGGCCGGGGCCTCATGCTGATGGGATCCCCAGGCATTTACCTACATGGTAGATCCCCCCCTCTGCTCCCTCCCCCCTCCAACCCTCCCTCCCCCCTCCAACCCTTCCTCCTCTCTGCTGTTTACGGTGGGGAAAAAGGTAAAACAAGCAGCATTATGAGCTTGTAAATAAGTTTATTGGTTTTTACTGATAGATAATTAGTTATTAGCGGTACTGCATTTTAAATAAAAATAGCAGAAATCCGCTTATGAATTATAAAAGTTAGTCAATTCACAAAAACGCTGACAAAAAGTTTAGGTCCACTGTAAGCGGAATAGCGATTTAGCGCTCCCTAGCGTTCATTCGCCCACCTTTGTCCTCATCATTACAGTCATGGAGTCAACGGAGGAGGAAGCGATCACTTGACTTTTGGCAAAAAACAAACAAAAAAAAAGGCCAGATCATGGATGAAAAGGGGAATTTAATACATTTGTGTCACATACAAAACAGTCCGGCGCCGGGCAGTTTATTGTGTGACAACGTGCTTGCGTTCGTAAAATTTGAGCTTGGCGCGTACATGGTATGCTTGAGCCTCTGCGCACGGACGGCGTACGGACGGCGTAGAGCGGCGTACGGCCGAACGCAGAGCTATGAGGGGGCCTTTAATCTTCCAAGTCAGGATGAGTCTACATCCTGACCACCCCTGGTTCCATTCTGACTATGATAATTAAATATCTGTGCTAATCAACTCTCTTTTCTGAAAGAGACACCTTTTGCCACTGTTACGGTGCTGTTCAGTTATACCATACCGTACCATACCATTTTATTTATAAAGCACTTTCAACAGGAACAAGTCCACACCAAAGTGCTGAACAAACAAGCACGTAACAGGCAACACAGACAATGAAGTACAACACGAAAAACATAAAAACATTGCAGATCATAAGTAAAACGATCAGATATAAATCAGCTGGCATTGAAAGCAATGGAGTAGTACCGGGATTTCAGCTCAGTTCAGCTCGTGTGTGGTTGTGTTTCCATTTACACTTCTGTACCCATTCTGTAGGTGGGGTCGAGAATCCAACTCTTCTTACCACCTGGTAGCGGTAGTGCTCCCTTAAGCTATTTACTAACCACCACTTGAAGAAGAACACCCTAAAGGATTTTCGACAGGATGTTGTGGAAGAGATGTCATGCTCTAATGGAGTACCTCATGAGCAGTAACTTTTCAACCTGATTAATAATCCTACCTTATTGCCTTCTCTGCTTGCTTTAAACCCATGTATTTTCCATTTTAGTATAGATTTTTACAATAAAGATGTATTAAAAAATCTTCACTTTTATTATTTAGATATGCACAAGGTTCATGTTAAAGTTGCAAAACGTCACACTGTGATCTTTGAAATTGCTTTTAGAATAAGCTATAGACTTGAAAACAATTTGGTTACATTTTGTCCTTAAATGTTAAAGGTTTGTCTTTCATTAAATTTAAAAACATTAAAATATTACTTATTAATTAGTCAGTTGGTCTGCAAATGCCGTGGTGTCCTCCTAGAAGAGCTGAAGAGGTGGCTGTTGATGTCTGTGTCTCCCTGGTAAAGCTGCTGCCCCAACGACCCGGAAGCAGAAGATAATGGATGGATGGATGATGGAGGAGACCATCAAACAGCATGAGTGGTCAGTTCAGTTGAACACCTGCCTGTTTGCATCAGATCAGCTGTTCAAATCTCTGCAGGTTCAAATAAAAGGTGCACCAGGTCTTTCAGCCTAATCTCTCAGGGGCCACAGTTGGACGGCCGATAACTGATAACTGTCCTTTCTGAATTCATGACTGTTTTTGTCCGACTTCATCCTAGAATCAAAAAAATTTGTAACTCAATAACAGTTGAGCAGATTCTGGTAATCTTTTCTTAGGATTCATTAAAGGTCAAATGCAAATGGAAAATTTTCTTAACTTCCACTATTGATTTAAACAAACACTATACACACTTAACATTGTAAAATATGTTTAGGAAATTTAATGTTCAAGGACACCACTTGAGAAAAAAGTTTAATAGGAAAAGTAACAAATGAAAAATGTACAAAAATAAAAAATACTGCATCCAACTAATGATCAGTGTCGCCAGGTGAGAAATGTAGGATTATCGTACTAGAGACAAAATTATCGTATTTGAGGGAAATTATCGTACACCCGTCAAAGTCAAAGTCAAAGTCAACTTTATTGTCAGAGCTGCAATATGTACAGGACCGAAATTGCGTTTCTCTCAGTCCCTCGGTGCAACAGTAACCATCTAAACACTAAACACTAAAACATTTAATACACATAAGCATAAAATAGTAAAAAAAGTGTAACACTGTCCTGAGTTTTTTCATAATAGTATAAAAGTATGAAAATTTACACCAACACTGAAACACCAAACACCCAATGAACATAAGCATAAAATGAAATAATAAAAGTGTAATACTGTCCTGAGTTTTTGCATAGTAGTATGAAAAAAACTAGTATGAGAAAAAAGTTTAATAGGAAAAGTAACAAATGAAAAATGTACAAAAATAAAAAATACTGCATCCAACTAATGATCAGTGTCGCCAGGTGAGAAATGTAGGATTATCGTACTAGAGACAAAATTATCGTATTTGAGGGAAATTATCGTACACCTGTCATAACCAAAATAACAAGTATAGGTAGTCCCCGACTTACGAACGAGTTCTGTTCTTACGCCTGTTCGTAACACGAAAATCACCGTAAGTCGGAATGCATTACACGTAGCGTTTGTAAACCCGTTTTTTCACCGTAAGATGGAAAATGTATGCTAGCGCTGCGCCGCACACCCGTTTATGAACATGAGACTGAACAAGCGTACATACTGGTCCATAAACATGCACAGAACTTTATTTACAAACGGTTAGCTAACACAGTGTGCCCTACACATTCATCTAAAAACACATACCGTATTCGTCGGCGTATAAGTCGCACCGGAGTATAAGTCGCACTAACCTAATTATGCCCAATTAAATGGAAAAATCAACGTATAAGTCGCACCGGCCTATAGGTTGCACTGGTCTATAGGTCGCACCTCACGTGAACTGGTGTTTTGCCCAAAATGGACTGGCTGCCAAATTGTTTGGAAGGACTTTTGACAAGATTATCACATAAAAACTACAGTATTTTGTTTGATGTGTCTTAGTTGAACTTTTCATTAATAAATGAACATTATTTTGGACTGGCTGCCAAATTGTTTGGAAGGACTTTTGACAAGATTATCACATAAAAACTACAGTATTTTGTTTGATGCGTCTTAGTTGAACTTTTCATTAATAAATGAACATAATTTTTGTATATTTTGTGTCTTTCATCATTTATCTTTAAAGATAAACACATAAAAATATATTTTTATTAGCTGACATTACATTATTATTTTTGAGTTTTTGACCAAAGTCAAATTATGACCAAAATATTGGAAAAATCGACATATAAGTCGCACCGGCCTATAAGTCGCAGGGCTTAGAAATGTAGGCAAAAAGGTGCGACTTATACGCCGGAGAATACGGTACCTGTACAGTATTTACTGTACAACAGTACTGTTCTGCAGACAGATGAGACATGTGAGTCCAGGTCAGGTGCAGCCAGCTCTGGTCCTGATGTTGGTCAAGGATGGAGGAGGAGGTGGGGCCTTTAAGTGAGGACACAGCAGGTAATGCTGAGGAGGCTGTGGACATGAGCAGAGACTGGTGGATGAATAGATGCAGCTATATCATAAAACAAAACAAAAAAAAAAGCAGAAAAATAACATTTCATTACATTTATGATGATGCTGTGCTGGTTAGTGAGGAGGTGAGCAGGTCAGTTAGGGGAGTGGGAGGTCAAAAACTTGAGGAGGAGGGGTTGATGCTGAGGCTGTTGGCTGAAGAGGAGGAGGTGTTGCTGAGGCT
>JBBPBX010033592.1:13261-33168 GCA_038048925.1 Garcialebias charrua
AAAGAAAAGTAAAAATAAAAATAACATTTCATTACCTGTATGGAGGGGGCAGGGGAGAGAGGCATGCTCATTTTAGAGAGGGTGATGTTTTCGGGGAACGCTGCCTTGCTGCAACAGAGGTCGATGGCTGTTCTTCTGCTGCTGAAGGAGATCCAGGAGGTGCTGTTGAGCTGTTGAGAGCAGCAGCAGAGGTAGACGGCACAGCAGGCCTCTGTACTGTCTTAAAATACTGCTGCATGCTGCTCTGTACTGTCTCTTTCTTCTTCAGGATCTGCTTGTAGCAAGCCACGGAATCCATCAACCCTCTGGCAACCCTGGTGTACCTCTCCACCTCAGGATCCTCAGCCTCAAAACATGCCATGGTTTCCTGCAACAGCCAAAAACCTTTAGCCAAGCTCTGCCTGGTCAATTTCTTGGCCTCTGGGCTTGGTGTTACGTCCTCCTCCTCCTCCTCCTCCATGATCTGCTTCTCCAGCTCGATCAGGTCCTCAGGAGACAACTCCTGTCCATGTGATGCCAGCAGCTCTGTGACATCCTCCTCCTCAAGCTCCAAGTCCAGTGACCTGCTCATCTCCACCACGTCCTGGATGACACTGGTGGTCACTGACTCCTGGGACACAGATGAAACCTGAACAAACTGGGGACACAGTTTTTTCCACACTCCATTCAGGCTGCTCGGCCTCACCCGATCCCAGGAGTGACCAATGTTCTTCACAGCACCTAGGATGCTGTACTTCTTCCAGAAGTCTTTCAATGTGAGGTCTTTATTTTTTTCAGTTTCCTCCAAAGCATCACTAATCACCCTTTGGAGGTAGTATGCCTTAAATGTGGAGATGACCACTTGGTCCATGGTCTGCAAGAGTGAGGTGGTGTTCGGTGGAAGATAGACAACCTTCACATCAGGGTGAAGGTCATCCAGATGTGCAGGGTGGCCAGGTGCATTGTCCAACAGTAGTAGGACTTTGAAGGGGATGTTTTTGGAGGTGCAGAACCGCTGGACACCTGGTACAAAATGGTTGGTGAACCAGTCTTCGAAAACAGCCAGTGTCACCCATGCCTTTCTGTTTGCCCTCCATATGACTGGCAGCTGACCTTTTACAATCCCCTTGAACGCCCTGGGATTCTCGGACTGGTACGACAACATCGGTTTCAGCTTGCAGTCCCCAGCAGCATTCCCCCCAAACGGCAACGTAAGCCGCTCTTTGCCCACTTTATGGCCTGGAGCTGTTTTTTCCTCCTTGGCGATGTAAGTGCGGTCGGGCAAAAGCTTCCTGAAGAGACCAGTCTCATCCACGATGAAAACCTGCTGGGCTGTGTACCCCCCTTCCGTAATGATTTTAGCCAACGCTTCTGGAAACTGTTGTGCTGCCTCAACATCGCCGCTGGTGGCCTCCCCTTGAATTTTAATGTTGTGAAATTTTGCCCTTTCTTTAAAGCTGCAGTATGTAGCTTTTTTTATGAACATATTTCTTCACTCTGTCACTACCTCCTGACAGACTGATGTTAGCCAGGTAATCTCTGAAAAAAAATTAAAAAAAATATTGTCCCCTTGCTTCTCCAGGTGGTAAATAAGCATTTCTAAAAAGAAAAGGTGACCCGCCATTTTCCAGCCAATAAAAACAGAGTTTGTAACCAGCCAATAAAAACAGAGCTTGAATTTGAATCAGCCAATAAAAACAGAGCTTGAATTTGAAATTCAACAGACCACAAGGGGGCAGAGCCACATATGGCTCTGAGGGGGAGGGATCAGAATGCTTTGCCTGTTGAAAATATTTCTAACTGCTGCAGTTCTACAGAAACTGCATACTGAACCTTTAAATTGCTGAAACCAACCACGGCTGGCCGAAAACTCCTCAGCCTCGCTCCCCTCCCCCTTCTCTCTTTTTAATGCCTCGAAGATCCGTCTTGCTTTCTCCTGAATAACCAAAAGGCTGACAGGGATATGACGTTGATTCTGGTCCTCCAGCCAAAGAATCAACAGACGTTCCATCTCCACTAACAGACTGCTACGTTTTTTGTTATAATAATAATAATAATAATTTTATTTAAAAGCGCCTTTCAAGACACCCAAGGACACTTAACAAACAAATACAGTTCAGACATTAAAAAATATATTATATATTATTATAAATTATAACGGTGGCTTTCATCTGCGCTGAACCCTTCACATGCTCTAGGATTCGTGCTCTATCTTTCATTATTGTTCCGACTGTCGAACGTGCAAAGCCAAGTTGGCGTCCTATCTCAGTCTGTGTTTTTCCACTATCTGCCCATTTAATTATATCAACTTTTACCTCCATCGTGATCACTTTCCTTTTTTTAGCCACTGCGCTGCCATCTGAAGACTCTTCTTTTCTCTTTGGGGCCATTGGAATGATAGCAAACATGTGTTTGCTTCTCAAAAAATGTTGCTGTTCTATCATTGTCTCTGTTCTCCACACTCTATACGCTGATCCTGCCGCTCCGTTAACTTTAAATACAGTACAAATCTGTATCACTCCGCCTTTGTCCTTTGGGGGGAACAGTATGCCTGTACCCATCCGCCACTGTAAATTTCCATTGTCACGGCCGCAAGGGTACACCCGCCCCGCCTCCCACTCTCCCCCCGACACTAGGCAGCTCCGCTGTAAATTTCCATTGTCGTGGCCGCTAAGGTAAACCCCCTACCAACAGATACAAGCCCCTTTCATGAGACGGTTCAGTCCGGGTTTGATGCGTGTTCAGTCCTCCAACGAGCATTCAGAAGAAAAAAAAATGCGGCTTGGCGAGTTAAGTTGACTCGTCTCTGATCCGTCCCTGACCCGTGAGCAGAGGTAGTGTTAAACCCGCATCTGTCAACTTGTGAAAGGTCTCGGGGCTGCGCGGTTTCAAACTGATTTGAATAATGACGTACTCTCCCACGTACCATCCCGGCGCACACTGTCGCGCTGTATTTCAATGTGTAAACAACAACATAACATTTGTATTTTGTTCGCGCATCACTTGCTATTCTTCGCCGAATCTTTTCCTTTTTTATTGATCATCACGGAAATGTCTAATTGGGGTGATGCAGAGACCTGTGTGCTCCTGTCTCTGCGCGCAGAGGAGGAAATTAAAAAAGGGACTTACCGGTACAGTGAAGGATGGCTCTTCTGGAGCGGATTGCTGTACTGATGCGAGAGCAAAAAAAACAACAACAAAAAAAAAGCATTCGGAGAAGCACAACGATGTTCGCTAGCGTCGCCATGTTTGTTTACATACACCTCTGCGGTCCCACGTTAAACACGCAGGCACCACGTCCTCTGAGCTGCACATTTTCACCACGCCTCTTTTCAACACGCGCTGCAAATTGTTTTGTGAATGCTCCATTGAGGGCGGGCCGTGGCCGGATTCAACTTTGTTTTATGAATGACCCGATGGGTATTAAAGCCGGACTGGTCTGTGCGGGAACTGCGCGGGTCTGACTTATGAAAGGGGCTACAGATTTAAACTATGCATTGAATTTACATTTATAAATTCAATGCATAGTTTAAATCTGTATCTGTTGATCAAAACCAACAAGAGTTACAACTCATAGTGCCACAATCAAAAACAAAACTAAAAAATAGGGAGTGGACTGTGTTGATTTCCCACAATACTTAGCAGTATTTTAGTGTTCCGGGCTGCACCATGAGTCAGAAGGATGTCTGTGAAATAGACCTGCTTCTTGTATGCTATTAGAGTTTGGGTATTATCTGTTGTGAGGCTCAGAGTGTCTTCTTTGGTTTTAACTCACACAATGTAAAGACAGAAGTCACAGAGTATGGTGCAATATAAATGCTCTCTGACTTACCCGTATTCTCCTGTGTAAAATACGCACCGGTGTTTAATACGCTTTGTCCAATTATTAACAATAAACAAGAAAAAAACGTACATAATACGCTTCGGTGTTTAATACGCGTCATCGCCACACGACGCGTCAGCGCCTCATTTGCCCTGCTTAAAATGGCGGCGACAGAAGCGAGCGAGTACAAAGAACTTCACAAGGAAACACGGTAAAAACAATTATTTCTTTGCGAGAAAAATATATTTCTTAGCTGACTTTATAGCAGACGTGCTCCTGAGCTTAACGAAATGTTCAAATCAGCTGGATTTTTAAAAAAAACACGCCGAATTTTAGGCAGGCGGCTCGGACCGGACGCTTTGTTTCTTTAAATTTAGCTAAATAAACGCTTAAAAAATATATTTCTTACCTGACTATAGCAGACGGGCTCCTGAGCTGAACCAAATGTGAAATCAGCTGGATTTAAAAATCCGCGGTGTGGTTTATGAGTGGTATCTTGCAAACAAAAACAGCGAACCTCACAGCTAAGCTAAATGCAGCTACCGGTACACCCAGAGCAAGGGGCGGGCAGCGACAGAGTCAGTCCGACCAGAGGAGGCTGTTTTCGGACACATGAGCTAGAAACGTCTGGAAGTGGCCCTCCTCTTCCTCTTCGCTCTCTGAGTCCTCTGCTGGCTGCTGCCCACAGCTCCCGTATAGCGGCCAAAACTGGTACTGCACCATTTTTGCCAAAAATGAAAAACGAAGAATCAGAGCGAAAAATGGGTCTAAAAATATGGGGAAAAAATCCATAAATAATACTCTTCTGTGTTTAATATGCAGGGCATTCAAATGAGCAAAAAAAAACATGTATTATACACCGGAGAATACGGTACATCAAGTATCAGCAATATCGGCAGGTTCGTTCGGAAAATCCGATACGTAACTTGTGTTGGTATCGAATGCCGATACTGGATCGGATCAGCCCCATCCCCAGGAAAGAGTCAGGGTCCCTTGACAATACTTTATTTCATCAACTTTATAACTCTTTAGAAAGAAAACGTGTTTTTACCATCTATGATAAAAACCTTGTGACACTTTAGTTTCTGCAAATGCGTGCAGTTTACATGTGAAGCAGTAAATCAGTGCAGCATATGGTTGGCTGCATCGTTTCGGCTTCATTCTTGTGCTAAAACAATTCTGAAGTTCACTTTTCATGCAGCTGTTTGTTAGGTGGACATCCAGTCGTTGTGAATTATTAGTCCACATCATAAAAGTCAGATTTAGGTTAAACTAGAAAAAGAGGATCCTTTCTTTAACTTCTGTTTCCAAACATATCCTCACCAAAAATGTTGTGGCCCATAAAATGTACTGCCAGCAGTCAAATTAAGCAATGGCTCAACTAAAACACAAACCCAGATTTTTTTCTTTTTCTTTTACTGGCTACAATGTAAAAATGGAGTCAATTAAATTGTTTTGGAAAGTCTTAAAAAGTGCATAAACAAATCGGTGTTAAGAAAGACCACATCCTTTTATCTCAAGCTAATTTTTAGCTTGGTGAAAACTTGAGATGAGTCAAATGAAGCTAACGATAAACGTTACAGGGCTCTGTGCACAGCTCAACGGACTTGGCCTCGGACTTGGCAGCTGAGTGTTTCTGACGCTGAGGGCAGATGGTCTCCCTCTCAGGCGTCAGCTGTTTACTGACACAGATGAGGGGCTTACACACACACACACACACACACACACACACACACACACATGCACAACCTCCGATTCCACTCTCCTTCTTCACTGGAATGAAAGAAACCAGTAATGGTTCATTACAATGGGACTTTTGTATGTGAGGGCATGAACCAGTGGAGGTAGGTCAAACAATGTTTTTATATTTCTATTTCACAGATTTACCTTCACTTGTCAAACTCTTAATGAACTCTTGATTCATGCTGACAGTACAGAGAACTTTCATATTTTCAAAAATATAGATTTTATTTGTGTTTCTTCTTCTATCCTTACCACATTTGTCTTGTTGCTGCAAATATTAGGTCATCAGAAAGTTGTTTTTTTTACTCGCTTGTACAGAGCTGACAGAACTCACCTTCTAAAACTCGTCTAATTTCGTTTACTGAGCCGTTGGCTCTGCCTGAACATCTTTGGTATACTAGAAAGTTCCTGGAGGAACTTTGATGGAGACTGCCATGTTGCAGCCATTTAAAGTTTTTGATTTGACAGTGCTGTGTGTTGGGGTTGGCTCTCAGCTACCATTATACCAAATTTCATCTCAATATGACTAAAAATCAATGAGTTGTAGTCGTTTTTTTTCTTTTAAGCTATGGTGGCCATCTTTGATTTTTGATTTGGATTCAGTATGTGATGGGGAACGTTCTCAGCAATAACCACACCAAATTTCAGCTCTATGTGTAAAAATAAATTAGTTAAATCCATTTAAATGTAGCTTTGGTGACCTTCTTAGATGTTTTATTCAAATTCAGTATTTATTGGGCATTGCTCTTAGCTACCACCACACCAAATTAAAGCTTAATATCTCTAAAAATGGCTGATTTACAGTATTTTTCACTTTTAGTTCAAGCGGCCAACTTGGATTTTTTAAATTTGGAATCTGAGTCTATTAGGGATTGTTAGCTGAATGTGTCTAAAAACATCAGAGTTATATCCGTATGAAATTAGCTTTGGTGGCCATCTTGCATTATTTTATTTTAATTCAGCATCGGTTCTGCATTGGTGTCAGGTGCCACCACACCTAATTCCAGCTTGTATCTTTTAAAATAGCTGAGTTATGGTGTTTTGTTCCCTTTTAACTAGGCGGCCATCTTGGATTTGGTTATTTGCATTAGGAATGTATAACAACTCGCTCTCGAAATGCCAATAAAAAGTAAGAGCCCACATCACGGAGTTGAGCCGGTCATTTTGATACAACATTTGTGGGGGTACACATTGTGGTTCGGGCCGCATTAAAGTTGACAGAAGAGTAAGATATGAATAAAGTTAATAAACCCTTTGTTAGGTGGATAATAATAGGTTAAAGTTGACAGAAGAGTAAGATATAAATAAAGTTAAGAAACCCTTTGTTAGGTGGATAATACTTTGTAATAGGTGGCTGCCTTCAGGCAGTCCCCAGTTATTAACTGGAGCCAAAGATTTCCCACTATCAGCTGAACGATATGTCTAATTTCACTGCAAGTGTTTATTAATATTGCAAAGTAGTAAAATGTAGTTGATAAAATATTAATTCTATTGTTTCATACATTATTTAAAAAATATCAGTCTTTTGTTACTTAATTCAGACATTCTGATGAATTTAATGTAGAACTACAGGTTGATCAATGAAAATTGTGTTTTTGTTGAAAGGCGTAATACATTTTAAATTTTTAATAAAGTTTTTAAATGGGCTGCTGCTCTGCAGAAGTACTTTACCTCAATAATTAAAAAAAGGTCATATTAAGGAGTTTTTCTTCACAGTGTTTTATTGTTTTAATCTTAGCTCTGAACGTTCATCTCTGTCTGTTGCCATCATATTTTTCTGTAAACAGATGAACATGACGCTCAGAACAATACATCTGAGCAGCGATGGCACTGAGTCATTTCCTTTCCTGCATCCTGTTCTTGAACACAACAGAAACTTGGAGAGGAAACTTACAGCTGTAGTTTCCTTTTCTGCTTCCTAGTTGGAGGAAAATTAAAAAAATTTAAAAAAAGGTCGTATCCTGACATATATTCTCCCACACAGCTTCATATTAGCTAATAAGTCATCTTAAAACATAAATAAAAGTCTAAGTGAAAGTGATATTTTCCCTGTGGACAGAAACTGCTCTCAGGGTGCATTCACTGACTCTTTTGTCATGAATAATTAAAAATAAAACTTTTCTTTGTGCAGGTGCACAACAGGAAACATGTTGGTGCCTGCTTTGAATCCAGGAGCTCCCTCTTTCCTCCAGTTCCTCGTTCAGGAAGCTCCCGTTTCTCTTCCTCTGTGAACCCAACAGATTCATGTCTGAAGCAGCTTCTCAGCACAGAATCCTTCAAGATGGCCATCTCTGAGGAGCCCGGAGCTGACCTAACTCAAGTGGATATCTGTACTCTTCAGATCAATGTGAAATATGAGGTCATCCCGACTATCGTCTGCTCTGTGTGCCTCTTGTTTGGACTCATCTACTGCTTCTTTGGTACGTATCCATGATGATGTTAAAATGCCAACATGGGTAAAACATTGTAAATTCCCTAATTTAAAACATTAGCTCATCTGGTGGTTTAAGAGTGGCAGGTGTCTGCAGGCTGCCAGGGGTTTAGTCTGGATAATCTGGAGCAGATGGGAGGTTCTGTGTGAGTTTGATCCTTCACCAGGCACCACCTGTTACTCTGAATGAAGTCCTGCTGCTGTCGGAGCGCTGCAGCTCACACAAGCTCGTGTGGGCTCAGTCGTTTTGTGTTTGGGAACATAAAAAGCTACTTGGATGCGTGTGAAACAAACGTTTGTCTGCTTTGACGGAGGGGAAATGTGGAATTTAAATTTCTGCTTCTTAAAATGTGACAAAGTGTGTGAGACTCACTTGTAATGACTGAAGTTCCTGCAAACCACTGAGTTTAAAGGTGAACAACGGGCTGAGTTGTGTTTCTTCACATGACTTCTGATGTTTTTTTGTGTCATGCGTGTCCTGTTCACATGGACCTGCAGACACCAGAGGCCTGCTGTTAAAACTTAACATGAGATATGCAGAACGGGTCACATCCTAACATGCATCAAGGTTCATGCTCAATAATCCAGGTAAAAAAAATCCAACAATATTCATTCATGTCATCTGGACCAGACTGACCTGACAGACACATTTTGTTTGTGGCTCCTCAGAATGATGAAGTCCTTTGCATGAAGGACAAAACATCTCAACGATAAAAGCAACCGTCCAGATGACCTGACTGAACGTTGTTGGATTTTTTTACCTGGATTATTGAGCATGAACATGGAGGTAGATGGAGTGAGGACAGAGGATGCAGAGGAGAGAGTGAGATGGAGAAATGTGACTCACTGTGGCGACACCTGAAGAGGGAAAGGCCGAAAGAACGACAGAAACTGGAAGTTGGTTCCACAAGAGAGGAGCCTGAGAACTGAAAGATCTTATGATGATAATGATGATAACTTTTTATTTCAGACAGACATTTCACCACAAAACATAATACTGAAGACGTTTGTGTTTCCAAGCATAGATACAATCTTAATATCAAATAAACATACCCAATTTTTATATGCTAATACAGTATACATTTTTTTCTTTTCCTTTCCTCTAATGGTGACTGTGAGTCTGAAAAGGAGTATGATGAAGTTTAACTTATATTATCATACCCCTTATCCATTCAATAATTCATAGGATAAATAGTCTTCCTGTTTCCAGTATCCCTTCCAGAAAAAAAAAGAAGTAATATTAAATTCTGCTTTTAGAAACAATAGGAACCACAAGTAAACCTGCAGTCTGAGAGTGAAGTGCTCTGTTAGGTAAATATGGAACAATAAGATCTGTAATATAAGATGGAGCTACGTTGTTGAGAGCTTTGTAGGTTAGAAGTAAGAGTTTGAATTCAATTCTGGATTTGACAGGGAGCCAATGGAGAGAAACTAAAACTGGAGAGATCTGATCTCTCCCACTAACTCCAGTTAAGACTCTGGCAGCATTTTGGATCAACTGAAGACTTGCTAAAGAAGTATTTGGACACCCAGATAATAAACCATTGCAATAGTCCAGTCTAGACGTGACAAATGCATGAACCAGTTTTTCAACATCATTTTTAGATGTGTCTAATCTTAGTGATATTACGCAGGTGGAAGAAGACAGTTCTAGAACATTTTTAATGTGGTGGATAAAAGACATGTCCTGGTAAAAAAAATAACACCATGATATTTAACATTGCAACTGGAGGCCAGATTAATGCCATCCAAGGAGGGCAAAACACGAACATTTTATTCCTAAGATGCTCAGGTCCAAAAACCAAAACGTCAGTCTCGTCTGTGTTCAAAAGCAGAAAATTTAGAGTCATCCAGGTCACACATCTTGTGAACAGCTTGTTGGATTTGTTGGAAATTCACAGAAAGTAATCATCAGATGTATCTCTAGAACTAATAATAATAATAATAATAATAATAATAATAATAATAATAATGAATTTAATTTGTAACACACTTTTGATCTCTGATGCTTCACAATCGCTACTAAATGTTCTATTGGAGGAACCTTATTCACTTATGCTCACAACCACACACAAATGGATGCAGGGATGTATATGTAGATATATGTAGATGGGTATATAAATGAATATAAATATATATGTATGTATACTGTATATATATTTGTAGGTATGGGTATGTGTATTTACAGAAATCTACTGCAAGGTCATGAATATTATTAGTCTTTAGTCAGAGTCAGAGAGTCAGAGTCAGAGAGTCAGAGAGTCTTTATTGTCATTTGCACCGCATGTGGTACATGTGATGAAAACGAGATTATGTACACGGGGTCCCAGTTACATCCAACAACAAATGAAAGAGAAAAACAGTAATAACATCTAGAACTAACTAAGAAAAACATCAACTAGTAATACACTAAGCCTAATATAGTGGAAATAAACAGCAGCACGAACATGAGTTTGTATGAGCAGATGGTCACAGATGAACACAGATGAACACAGCAACAAGAAAACAGATCAGCATCAGTATGATGTGATATTTTGCAGTGTTTATTTTTTATTTTATTTTTATTTATTCATGAGTCTAACAGCCTCAGGGTAGAAGCTGTTCCTCAGTCTAGTGGTTCTACACTTGATGCTCCTCAACCTCCGTCCTGAGGGGAGTGGGGCAAAGAGTGAGTGTGCTGGATGAGTGAGGTCTTTCATGATGCAGGTGGCTCTTTTCCTGCATCTGGAGGTGTAAATGTCTGTGATTGTGGGGAGACTGACTCCAACAGACTTCTGTGCAGCCTTCACCACTCTCTGTAGAGCTTTCCTCTCTTCAACTGTGCAGCCTCCATGCCACACGTTGATGCTGGAGCACAGGATGCTCTCCACTGCACACCTTTATGCTTGTATGTTTCGTTGCTGTGTTCTGTCATGTGCTTTGCAGGATTGTGGATGGAGGTTTGGTGTGTTTGCCTTGTGCTCTTTTTGTGGATAATTGTTGTTTTGTTGTCTCACTTTCTCTTTTCTTTCTTTCTCTCTATTAAAAAAAATAAAATTATAATAATAATAATAATAATAAAATAAAATAAAAAATAAAAAAATAAATAAAAAATACATATTGGAGTGAGAGGATGGCTATAAGGTGTGAAGGGAGGCCATCTATAAATGGAAAAAAAAATTGTAACGCACTTTTCATTAACAAAAATCTCAAAGTGCTACAAAGTGCAACTAAAATCAATGATCAAATAAAAACAAGTGATAAAATCAAGTAAAATCAATGATAATATCAATTAAAAACAATGATAATATCAACTAAGATCAAAGATGAAATCGTGTGGAGGCAGAGTAGGCTCGCTTAAAGCTGGGGTATGTAAGATTGTAATGTAGTCTGTAACTTTTCAAACAATATATATTTTAACATATTTCTTCACTCTGTCACTAGATTGATGTTAGAGAGGTAATCTCTGAAAAAACTAAAAAAAAATATTGTCCCCTTGCTTCTCCAGGTGGTAAATAAGCATTTCTAAAAAGAAAAAGTGACCCGCCATTTTCCAGCCAATAAAAACAAAGTTTGTAACCAGCCAATAAAAACCGAGCTTGAATTTGAATCAGCCAATAAAAACAGAGCTTGAATTCAAATTTCAACAGACCACAAGGGGGCAGAGCCATATATGGCTCTGAGGGGGAGGGATCAGAATGCTTTGCTTGTTGAAATTTTTTCTAAGTGCTGCTGTTCTACAGAAACTGCAGACTGAACCTTTAAAAAGAAAGGTCTTAAAGCCTTGTTTAAAGTCAACCAGTGACTGTGGAGCTCTCAGGTAGTCAGAGAGGGATTTCCATAGGCGGGGGGCAGCCACACAGAATGACCGGTCTCCCATGGTCCTTAATTTGGTTCGTGGAATGTGAAGGAGATTACTGTTCTGTGACCGCAGCGACCGGGTGGATGAGTATGGAATAAGAATATCCTTCAGATAATCTGGTGAAGCTCCATGTAAGCATTGATGTGTAATGAGAGCAGTTTTGTACTGAATTCTGTAGGCGACAGGAAGCCAATGAAGGTTATGGAGAATGGGTGTAATATGTTCAAATTTACGAACTCTCAACAAGATCCTTGCTGCACTGTTTTGAATATATTGAAGTTTCTGAAGGTTTTTGCCAGGGATTCCAATAAACAGGGAGTTGCAGTAGTCGAGCCTGGAGGAGACAAAAGCATGGACGAGCTTCTCAGCATCGGAAAAAGTTAGGGATGGGCGAAGTCTGGAGATGTTTCGAAGATGGAAGAAGCAAGTTTTAAACAGAAGCTTAATGTGATTTTCAAATGTAAGATTGGAGTCCATTTTTATTCCAAGATTAGTAACAGAGGTGGAGAGGGGGATGTCTTGTCCAGAAAAGGAAATTGTTGTTATAGTTGATGTTTGTACCTGGTGAGGGGTGCCAATCAGTATGGCCTCAGTCTTGGAGCAGTTTAATTGAAGAAAGTTCTGATTCATCCATGCCCTTATTTCCTCCAGGCAGGTAGAGAGGGCAGTGAGTGAAGATGGAGATGGGGATGATGAGGATGCTCCAGTCCTGATGTAAAGCTGTGTATTGCCGGCATAACAGTGAAAAGAAATGTTGAACTGATTAATGTTTGGAGCCATTTTGATTCAAGATGTCTGCCACAGCTACCTCAGCAAACACAAAATTGACTATAACTCAATCATTCTTTGAGATACAGTATTGAGATGAAATATGGTTTGGTCTTAGCTCAAAGTGAGTTGTTATATATTCCTAATGCAAATATAATATCCAAGATGGCTACATTAGCTAAAAGGGAAAAAACATGACAACTCAGTCATTTTTAGAGGTATTCAGCTGAAATTTGGGAGCAATGCCCTTTAAATACTGAATTCAAATCTAAACATTCAAGATGGTCACAAAAGCTACATTTAAATGGCTTTAATTCAACTACTGTATTCTTACACATTTACACTGCTGAAATGTGGTTATAGCTGAGAATGTTCCCCATCACCTACTGAATCCAAATCAAAAATCCAAGATGGCAGTATTAGCTAAAAGGGAAAAATTACAATAACTCAGCTATTTTAAAATATTTTGAGCTGAAATTTGGTGTGGTGGTAGCTGAGAGCAATGCCCAATAAATATTAAATCCAAATCAAAAATCCAACATGGTCACCATGGCTTAAAAGAAAACATGACTATAACTCGTTGATCTTTTGCCATGTTGAGCTGAAATTTGGTGTGGTAGTAGCTGAGACTGAACCCCAACACATAGTGTCAGATCAAAATTTTAAATGGCTGCAACATGACAGTCCCCATCAAAGTTTCTCTTGGAACTTTCTAGGTTGGAGTTAAAATTTTAGCCACTTTGGCAACTTGATTATTTGGCAACTTGGTGATACTGTACTTGATTACAAATTGCATTGGAAGGCTCATATTGATCATGTTACGGCCAAAATGTCAAAAACTATTGCAATACTGAATAAAACAAAACATCTCCTAAATAAGAAATCACTTTACTTGTTATACTGTTGTTTCATACTTCCATACATGAATTATTGTGTTGAGATATGGGGAAACTCGTATAAAACCAACACAAAACCAGTTTACACGCTCCAGAAGAACGCTATCTGAATTATAACTGCATCTGATTACTTTCATCCAACTAATGAGATATTTCTTGCATTGCATATTTTAAAATTTTACGACTTGGTAGAACTCAGAACAGCACTGATTATGTACAAAGCCTACAATAAACTCCTTCCAAGCTGTGTACAAAAGTGGTTCAAAATTAAAGAGAAAAACTATGATTTACGGGAGAAGGGTTTATTTGAAAAACCAAAGGTTAGGACAAATATTAAAAACAACTGTACTTCAGTTAGAGGGATTCAGGTGTGGAATAGTTGTAGTAAGGAGTTTCAACTGTGTTTTTCAATCTTTAAATTAAAAAAACATATAAAAATCATTTACTAAACAAATATAATAGGACTTGAGTGTTTTTTTCTGCTTTTCCTATTTTGTGTTCTGTATTTTTATGAGCTTGTTTAGCTGGAATGTTGATATGTTTGAAAAAACAAATATGCAGGATAATATTCTGCTATTTTGATTTTGATGTATAACAAAGTGAAGGTGTAAAAGGCTTGTGCTTTTGCCTACAATTTTTTTTTTTTGGTCCACAATTTGTGTATCTTTTGGGTTGTTCATTATTTTTACGATTCTGGTTTGGTTCAGAATCTGTATGTAAGTTTAGGGACAGGACTATAAGCCATTGCTTTTTCCTGTTCCCTTTTTGAACATTTTGCTTTGCTTCCAGAATATTTTGGTGGAAATATTTACATTTTTATTTGTTTATGGTATTGTTTAAAAAAATTTAACTGTTCAAAATGAAAAAAAAAATGGAAAAAAAAACTTCCTTTGGTACAAATGGAGCTGCAGAACTTGTTGCAGATGAGGCTGAATCTGGGATGTTTTCCTTCCTCTCCCCAGGGTACCGCTGCTTTAAGGTGGTCATGTTCTTCTCAGGCTTCATGTTTGGTTCTGCAGCCGTGCTCCTGCTCTACCATAAAGAGCCCGAACTGAACCGCCAGCTGGAAGCAGCGACCAAGGTGGGCATGGGTCTGGGAGTGGGCGTGCTGAGTGGACTGGTGACCGTGATGGTGTGCACACTGGGACTGGTCCTTAGCGGCCTGCAGCTGGGAGGCCTGCTCTCCCTCTCCATGCTGGTGACTGTAGGACAGTTTTACAGCCTGGCCCCGGTGTGGGTGCCTCTCTGGGCCATCATGGCTGCCAGCATCTCTACTGTTGTGATGTCGCTGCAGTGGCAGAAGCTGTTCAACATTGTCTACACATCTGTGATCGGAGCGACCACTGTGCTGCTGTGTGTGGACTTCCTGCTGGGGACGTTCACGCTGCCTGATCAGGTGCGTGACATGTTTAGTGAAGTCGCTCCACGACCCCTCTGCTGGTTTCACTGGGCGCTCTGTGGGATCGCTCCTGTTCTGAGCATCACAGGTGGGCTGGTGCAGTGGTGGCTGACTGCGAGGGACTTCTCACACACAGAACGTGAGTTTCAGTCCCGAGTTCCAGTTTGTTTTATGAGATGTTTTCATCATTAAATGCCTTTGGATGCTCCCCAGCTGCACATGAGAAGCAGAAGAAACACCTGAAGCACACATGTAGGGACTCAAGGAGAAGAACATACCGACAGCGCAGGCCTCCACCTCTGAAGCGTTACGCTGGGGACGTCCTCGCCCCGGTGAGCGCAGTGGAAAGCTTTGATTTGTGTTTAGTGTTTGAGTATTTTCCAGGTGATATTCAATAAGGTGATGGTGTTTGTCTCACCTGTCAATCTTCCAGAGTTACCTCCACAGACTCCAGGAGCATCAGATGGGAACAGGCTCCTCCACCAGCAGTGTCGGCACCATCCCACACACTCTGATGGAGCTGAACTTTGAGACCGGCTCCATGGTGCCTCTGACCGCTGCCTCCCCCACCTTCACAGTCTGAACAAACACAGCGGGGTCAAGAAACTCGCAACGACACAAATCTGGGGCACAGCGGCTGTGAGAAGATTAAATATTGATGTTGAGTGGTTCAGTTTCACAGAAGCTCTTCAAGCATTTCAACTTCTGGCTCCAGTCCTGTTGTTGTAGATGTGTGGACATTACCTCATTGTTTGTTACAAGATGAAATGATGCAGCGTCCCGCAAACATCAAACTGCAGTTCCCTTTGAGCAATTTGTCTTCAAACTGTCCATCCATCCATCCATCCATTCATCCATTATCTTCTGCTTGATCCAAAGTCGGGTCACGGGAGCAACAGCATGAGCAGGGAGGCCCACACATCTCCAACCACAGCTAACTCTTCCATCTGTTCTGGGAGGACCCCAAGGTATTTCCAGGCCAACAGAGAGACATAGTCTCTCTGGCGTGTCCTGGGTCTTTCCCGAGGTCTCCTCTCAGCTGGACATGCCCGAACCACCTCAACTAACTCCTCTTGATGTGGAGGAGCAGCGGTTCTACTCTGTGTCTCTCCTGGATAGATGAATTTCTCACTCTATCTCTAAGAGAGAGTCCAGCTTTTTTTCGGAGGAAACTTAAAATAATCTCCTGTATCCATGATCTCAGTCTTTTGGTCTACCCAGAGTTCCTGACTGACAACATCCAAACCCGCTGACCACCCACTTCGGATGTTATCAACCATTAAATGGCCGTTATCAGTTATTATCATCCCCATACGTAGCGGTCAGATTGCCCCTCCGGTACCTCCTAGGAGGTTTAAAGGTATGTTGTCACTGTTACAAGCGATGACAGTAGGTTTGGGAAAACGGTTACATAAGCTGAAAAAAACAAAAACACAACACTTACGGGTTTCCAGAAACACGCTGCCTACTCACAGCGATAATAACGCTGATAACGTTCTTTTAAACATGCTAGGAGGTAGATTGGACAGTTTCGCCGCTATATATGGGGATGATAACAGTTGATAACGCCCATTGTATGGACTGACAACATCCGAACCCGCTGTCCTGACATAGGTGAGTGTAGGAGCATAGACTGACTGGTAAACAGAGAGCTTTGCCTTACAGTTCAACTCTCTCTTCACCACAACGGACCAGCACAGAGTCCACAGTACTGCATACCCTGCACCAATCCATCTGTCAATCTCACGCTCCGTTCCTCCCTCACTTGTGAACAAAACTCCGAGATACATGAACTCCTCCATTTGAGGCAGAACCTCACCCTCAACCCAAAGAGAGCCGTCCACCCTTTTCGGACCGAGGACCATGGCCTCAGATTTGGAGGTGCAGATTCTCATCCCAGCCACTTCACACTCAGCTGAGAACAGCTCCATTGAGAGCTGAAGATCACAGCACGATGACACCAACAGGACCACATCATCTGCAAAGAGCAGAGATGAAATCCTGAGGCCACTGAACCTGAATCCCTCCACCTCCTGGCCTCACCGAGAAATTCTGTCCATAAAATTTATGAACAGAATCAGTGACAACGGGCAGAGTCCACCTCCCACCCTGAAGGGGTCCGACTTGATACTGGCAATCTGAACCAAACTCTCACACCTCTTGTATAAGGACTGAACAGCACATAGCAATGGGTCTCCAATCTCATCCATCCAGATGAAGAGAATCCAACGTTACGGAACATTTTTGTTCTTCAAATTCTCTCCATTTGAAGGAGAACTGTTCACATCACTGGACTCTTTCACTTCAAAGATTAAAGACAGTTGGTTTCATGAATACAAACAGGAATAATGAGTGACATTTCCTCTGCAGCCTGAGGTCATTTTCAGCAGAACTTTTTGCAAACTCATAATGTCAGTTTGACGGTGGTGTAAAAGTTTATAAAATTGAATTTGCACGATTCACTTTAAAACTTTGAAGATTTGTTTTAGGAGGTGAAATCTGCCACAAAGTGGATCCACTCAAACGAGCCAATACTGTAGTTGTTTGTCAATACTTTGTGAGAAGGGTTACTTGTTGGAAATACAAATCTTTCAAACATCAGCAGTTTGAGCAACAATTGTTATTTAAAGCTTTGCATCACCATCACTTTTGCATTAAACTGTTTTTTCTGGCAGAAATGTGATTTCCTGAAGGAAGAGCACCAGGGTGGACTGGTGCTATGGCTAGCTGCTGCTGCTATTTGTAATTTTATGTAAATATTGCAAAATGCTCTGAAGGTGTGTGTGAAACTGATATTTATATTATAAAACTGATGTTTCTAAGAGAAAGCTTTGTCACAAACCAGTGTAGACTTTTGGAGGTTGGAGCTTGAAGGTGGTTGGTTACTGAGCAGCCATTGGCTCATCAGTCCAGTCAGACAACCCTGTTTAGAATCAAATGTCCCTCTGAGAACAGACCAGCATGAACCTGTGGAAAACAAACAGTTATCAATGTTTGGTTATTGTTCTGAAAGTTGTTTTAGGAGTTTCACTTCCATCCATCCATCTATCATCCATCCATCATTCATCTATCCATCCATCAATCATCCATCATCCATCCATCTATCATCCATCCATCATTCATCTATCCATCCATCAATCATATTGATTATCCATTGACCAATCATCCATCATCCATCTATCTATCATCCATCATCCATCCATTATCCATCTGCCATCCAACTATCTTCCATCCATCATCCACCTATCCATCCATCATCCATCTATCCATCCATCAATCATCCATCCACTATCCATCCAGCCATCAATCCATCATCATCATCCATCCATCAATCATACATCAACCAATCATCCATCATCTATACATTCATCCATCGTCCATACATCCATCATCTATACATCCATACATACATCATCCATACATCAATCATCCATCCATCATCCATCCACAATCCATACATCCATCACCTATACATCCATCATCATCATCATCATCATCCATCCATCCTCTCATGTAAATGAGTCTTCGAGGCTCAATGTGATTTATCTGTTTAAATAAAGGTTGAATGAATCTATACATCTATCCATCATATATCAATCAATCATCCATTATCCATCTATCATAGATGGATGGATGATGGGTGCACCCATCATCCATCCATCTTTATATTTATATTTATCTGTTTATTCCTTTTCAGTTCGTAGTACTGTATTATTATTATTTTTTAAACATCAAGAAAAAAACTCAGTGTGGTTATTTTGTTGTTTGGTGTGTTTTATTTTGCAAATACAAAATTGCAAAGAATACACAGTTATTTAAAAATGAATTACGGGTTGAATCGGTCACGGCTCTCACAAATAAAAAAAAGGTTCTGATCCAGTCCACGGAAATGTTACGTTTTGGAAACAATCTGTTGCTCTAACAGCAGCTTGGCACATCTATCTGTTCTTTTTCTCTCTTTATGTTTAGTTACATACAATTTTTACAATTATATTTTCAAGGACTCAAGAACTAAAAAGAATGATTAATTTTTATGAGTAATTGTGACCAAACCTTAACTTTATTGTAACTCAAGAAAACTAATTCACCCATTTTGAAAGAGAACTGATAATTGAGTTTTTTAATGCTGACTCATGTTTAGATTTTCTTTCATTAATTCGGTCATCTTTTAAGTAATGGAGAGATTAATACACTTCAGGTGTTTTTCTTTTGTGTGGATTAAAAAAACAGCAAAAGTAAGCACAGGAACTGGGAATCTGATGTTTAGTGTCATTTTTCATCCAGAGAACCCTGCCGGCTGATCCAGTCCGCCTGCATCAGGTCCGTCTGTTTACGTCTGTGAGACAGACTTTCTCAGCTTCTAATCCTGGATCCACCTCAGATAATCTGGACTTCAGCTAATCCAACCAACAGAGACACATGCTCGAGTGAAAGTAGGGTGAACTTTAGAGGAAACTGTGTGACCGTGTCAGATTTTTTATTTTTATTTTTTTCATTTGCTACACCATATATTTGAGGTTTGGATAAGTTTTCAAAAGTATCCAGAAAATAGGTTTGTAAACTCAATGATCCAGGTACAGGATCACAAATCACATCATCTGGACAGATTCTTTTTTGGAAGAAATGTTTCGTCTTTCATGTGCAAAAAGGTAGCCTGGTTAAAACCAGACCCTTGTCCTTCACTTCGCTTTGTACTAGGGTCTGGGATTTCTCCCATAGACAACGATTTCTCCGGTCGATTTTTGACCGGACCAATCAGAGAACAGAAGGCGGATTACCGGACCAATCAGAGAACAGAAGGCGGAGTTTTGAACGACGTCGACTGACGTCGTCAGTTAAAATGGCTGCCGCCACGAAGGAATTTTCATGAAAACAAGGTAAAAAACTATTATTTCTTTGCTGAGAAAAAATATATTTCTTAGCTGACGTTATATCAGAAGTGTTCCTGAGCTTAACAGTTCCTAAATCAATTCACGAAATGGTCAAATCTGCTGGATTTAAATTGTTTCGGTTTGACATTTTCCAAA
>JBBPBX010033593.1:0-15396 GCA_038048925.1 Garcialebias charrua
ATATATATATATAACTATATATATATATATATATCCCTTCGCCTACGTGTGGGGGGACGGGCTCTGACTGTTGTTTGTGCCTATGCGCCAAACGGCAGCGCAGATTACCCACCCTTTTTGGAGTCCTTGGAGGGGGTATTGGAGAGTGCGCCTCCTGGGGACTCCCTTGTTCTACTGGGGGACTTCAACGCTCACGTGGGCAATGACAGTGAGACCTGGAGGGGTGTGGTTGGGAGGAACGGCCCCCCTGATCTGAACCCGAGTGGTGTTCTGTTATTGGACTTCTGTGCTCGTCATGGATTGTCCATAACGAACACCATGTTCAGGCATAAGGGTGTACATATGTGCTCTTGGCACCAGGACACCCTAGGTCGCAGTTCGATGATCGACTTTGTTGTCGTCTCATCTGATCTGCGGCCGCATGTCCTGGACACTCGGGTGAAGAGAGGGGCGGAGCTGTCAACTGACCACTACCTGGTGGTGAGTTTGCTCCGATGGTGGGGGAGGATGCCGGTCAGACCTGGCAGACCCAAACGTATTGTGAGGGTCTGCTGGGAACGTCTGGCAGAGTCTCCCGTAAGACGGAGCTTTAACTCCCACCTCCGGGAGAGCTTTGAACACGTTCCGAGGGAGGCGGGGGACATTGAGTCCGAGTGGGCCATGTTCCGCGCCTCTATTGTCGAGGCAGCTTATCAGAGTTGTGGCCGCAAGGTTGTTGGTGCCTGTCGTGGTGGCAACCCTCGAACCCGGTGGTGGACACCGGCGGTGAGGGATGCTGTCAGGCTGAAGAAGGAGTCCTATTGGGCCTTTTTGGCTTGTGGGACCCCGGAAGCAGCAGATAGGTACCGACAGTCCAAGCGGCATGCGGCTCGGGTGGTTGCTGAGGCAAAAACTCGGGCGTGGGAGGAGTTCGGAGAGGCCATGGAGAATGACTTCCGTACGGCTTCGAGGCGATTCTGGTCCACCATCCGGCGTCTCAGGGGGGGAAAGCGGTACGCAACCAACACCATTTATGGTGGGGATGGCGTGCTGTTGACCTCAACTCGGGATGTTGTGAGTCGGTGGGCGGAATACTTCGAAGACCTCCTCAATCCTACTGGCACGTCTTCCACTGAGGAAGCGGAGCCTGGGGACTTTGGGTCGGGTTCTCCGATCTCTGGTGCTGAGGTCACCGAGGTGGTTAAAAAGCTCTGCGGTGGCAGGGCTCCAGGGGTGGATGAGATTCGCCCTGAGTTCCTTAGGGCTCTGGATGTTGTGGGGTTGTGTTGGCTTACGCGACTCTGCAATATCGCGTGGACATCGGGGGCAGTTCCCTTGGATTGGCAGACTGGGGTGGTGGTTCCCCTATTCAAAAAGGGGGACCGTAGGGTGTGTTCCAACTATAGGGGGATCACACTCTTAAGCCTCCCTGGTAAGGTCTATTCAGGGGTTCTGGAGAGGAGGGTCCGTCGGATAGTCGAACCTCGGATTCAGGAGGAGCAGTGTGGTTTTCGTCCTGGTCGTGGAACACTGGACCAGCTCTACACCCTCAGCAGGGTCCTGGAGGGTGCGTGGGAGTTTGCCCAACCAGTTTACATGTGCTTTGTGGACTTGGAAAAGGCATTCGACCGCGTCCCTCGGGGGGTTCTGTGGGGGGTACTCCGGGAGTATGGGGTACCAGGCCCATTGATATGGGCTGTTAGGTCCCTGTACGACCGGTGTCAGAGCTTGGTCCGCATTGCCGGCAGTAAGTCAGGCTCGTTTCCAGTGAGAGTTGGACTCCGCCAAGGTTGCCCTTTGTCACCGATTCTGTTCATAACTTTTATGGACAGAATTTCTAGGTGCAGCCAAGGTGTTGAGAGGATCCGTTTTGGTGGCCTTAGAATCGCTTCTCTGTTTTTTGCAGATGATATGGTCCTATTGGCTTCATCAGATCGTGATCTACAGCTTTCGCTGGAGCGGTTTGCAGCCGAGTGTGATGCGGCCGGGATGAGGATCAGTTCCTCCAAATCCGAGGCCATGGTCTTGAGCCGGAAAAGGGTAGCATGCCCTCTCCGGGTCGGGGAGGAGGTCCTGCCCCAAGTGGAGGAGTTTAAGTATCTCGGGGTCTTGTTCACGAATGAGGGAAAACTGGAGCGTGAGATCGATAGGCGGATAGGTGCAGCATCCGCAGTGAAGCGGGCGCTGTACCGGTCTGTCGTGGTGAAGAGAGAGCTGAGTCGAAAGGCAAAGCTCTCAATTTACCGATCGATCTACGTTCCCACCCTCATCTATGGTCATGAGCTTTGGGTTGTGACCGAAAGAACGAGATCTCGGATACAAGCGGCTGAAATGAGTTTTCTCCGCAGGGTGTCTGGACTCTCCCTTAGAGATAGGGTGAGAAGCTCAGTCATCCGGGAGGGACTCGGAGTAGAGCCGCTGCTTCTCCACATCGAGAGGAGCCAGTTGAGGTGGCTCGGGCATCTGGTTAGGATGCCTCCTGGACGCCTCCCTGGTGAGGTGTTCCGGGCATGTCCCACCGGGAGGAGACCCAGAGGAAGACCCAGGACACGCTGGAGGGACTATGTTTCTCGGCTGGCCTGGGAACGCCTTGGGATTCCCCCAGAGGAGCTGCTCCAAGTGGCTGGGGAGAGGGAAGTCTGGGCCTCCCTACTTAGGCTGCTACCCCCGCGACCCGACCCCGGATAAGCGGAAGAAAATGGATGGATGGATGGATATATATATATATATATATATATATATATATATATATATATATATTATATATATATATATATATATATATATATATATATATATATATATATATATATATATATATATATATATATATATATATATATATATATATTAAGCCAGCCACTAGGGAGCACAAGCCAGTGTATCTCTTGTGCCGGTCCCAAGCCCGGGTAAATGGTGAGGGTTGTGTCAGGAATGGCATCCGACGTAAAACACTTGCCAAAACCATAATGCGAGTTCATCAAAGTGAAACCATACCGGATCGGTCGAGGCCCGGGTTAACAACGTCCGCCACCGGTGCTGTTGACAAACAGGGTGCCGGCGGAAATTGTACTACTGTTAGTCGAAGACGCCGAGGAGGAAAACGTGTCAGGAGACAGAGGGAGAGGAGGAAAGTGAAGAATGTAGGACTGAGGGTTGCAACTCTAAATGTGGGGACAATGACAGGCAAAGGTAGAGAGCTGGCTGACATGATGCAGAGAAGAAAGGTAGATGTTTTATGTGTCCAAGAGACCAAGTGGAAGGGCAGCAAGGCTCGCAGTATTGGAGCAGGGTTCAAACTGTTTTACCATGGTGTGGATAGAAAGAGAAATGGAGTAGGGGTGGTCCTGAAGGAGGAGTTGGCAAAGAATGTAGTAGAGGTGAAGAGAGTGTCAGATAGGGTGATGTGTCTAAAGGTAGAAGTAGAAGGTCTGATGCTAAACATAGTAAGTGGTTATGCTCCACAGGTTGGATGTGATGGGGAGGAGAAAGATACATTTTGGAAAGATTTGGATGAAGTGATAGAGAGTATTCCCAGGGAGGAAAGAGTGGTGATTGGAGCAGACCTGAATGGACATGTTGGTGAAGGAAACAGAGGGGATGAGGAAGTGATGGGTAGGTTTGGTGTCAAGGAAAGAAACCAGGAAGGACAGATGGTGGTGGATTTTGCCAAGAGAATGGAAATGGCTATAGTCAATACCTATTTCCAAAAGAGGGAGGAACATAGAGTGACCTATAAGAGTGGAGGAAGGAGTACGCAGGTCGACTACATTCTGTGTAGAAGAGGAAACCTGAGGGAGATTGGAGACTGTAAGGTTGTGGCAGGGGAGAGCGTGGCCAGACAGCATCGGATGGTTGTGTGTAGAATGACTGTTGTTGCGAAGAAGAGAAAAAGAGTAAAATCAGAGAAGAAGACCAAATGGTGGAAGCTAAAGAAGGAAGAATGTTGTGAGAAATTCAGAGACGAGCTGTTAAAGGCTCTGGGTGGTAAGAAAGAGCTTCCAAGTGACTGGGCTACTACAGCAACAGTAATTAGAGAGACAGGTAGGAAGGTACTTGGTGTGTCATCTGGACAGAGAATGGATGATAAGGAAACCTGGTGGTGGAATAGTGAAGTGCAGGACGCCATTCAAAGAAAGAGATTAGCCAAGAAGAAATATGACAGTGAGAGGACTGAAGAGAGGAGACAGGAATATAAGGAGATGGGACATAGAGCAAAGAGGGAAGTAGCTAAGGCAAAGCAGAGGGCGTACAATGAGTTGTATGGGAGACTGGACACTAAAGAGGGCGAGAAGGACTTGTACCGATTGGCAAGACAGAGGGATCAGGCTGGAAAGGATGTGCAGCAGGTTAGGCTTATTAAAGATGGGAATGGGAATGTTCTAACAAGTGAGGAGAGTGTGATGGGAAGATGGAAGGATTACTTTGAGGAGCTAATGAATGAAGAGAATGAAAGAGAAAGAAGAGTGGAGGTCATAGAAACTGTGGACCAGGAAGTGGGAAAGATTAGTGAGGGTGAAGTCCGGAAAGCTCTGAAAAGAATGAAGAAGGGGAAGGCAGTAGGACCTGATGACATACCAGTGGAGGTTTGGAAATGTCTTGGAGAGGTGGCAGTGAGGTTTTTGACTCAAATATTTAATGGAATATTTGAGGGTGAGAAAATGCCTGAAGAATGGAGAAGAAGTGTGCTGGTTCCCATTTTTAAGAACAAGGGTGATGTACAGAGTTGTAGCAACTACAGGGGAATTAAGTTGATGAGCCACACAATGAAGATCTGGGAGAGAGTTGTGGAAGGAAGGCTTAGACAAGAGGTGACTATCTGTGAGCAGCAGTATGGTTTCATGCCAAGAAAGAGCACCACAGATGCCATCTTTGCTTTGAGGATGTTGATAGAGAAGTACAGAGAGGGTCAGAAAGAACTCCATTGTGTGTTTGTGGATTTAGAAAAAGCATATGACAGGGTGCCAAGAGAGGAGGTGTGGTATTGCATGAGGAAATCTGGAGTGGCAGAAAAGTATGTTAGACTGGTACAGGACATGTATGAAGACAGCAGGACAGTGGTGAGATGTGCTGTAGGAGTGACAGATAGCTTCAAGGTGGAGGTGGGATTGCATCAAGGATCGGCTCTGAGCCCCTTCTTGTTTGCTCTGGTGATGGACCGACTAACAGATGAGGTCAGGCAGGAATCCCCATGGACTATGATGTTTGCAGATGACATTGTGATATGTGGTGAGAACAGGGAACAGGTGGAAGAGAACTTGGAGAGGTGGAGGTATGCACTTGAAAGAAGAGGAATGAAAGTCAGCCGTAGTAAGACAGAGTACATGTGTGTGAATGAGAGGGAGGCCAGTGGAACAGTGAGGCTACAAGGAGCAGAGGTCACAAAGGTGCAGGACTTCAAGTACTTGGGGTCCACTGTCCAGGAAAATGGGGAATGTGGTAAAGAGGTGAAAAAGAGAGTCCAGGCAGGATGGAGTGGATGGAGAAAAGTTTCAGGAGTGATTTGTGACAAAAAGGTGTCAGCAAAGGTCAAAGGAAAAGTTTACAAGATACAAGATACAAGATACAAGAGCTTTTATTAACATTGCACCAGGTACAACGTGATTATGTATACACAGTCATCCAGAAGAGGGTTAGAGAATGTAAAGCTGCTGCTTATTCAAAACACATGACATGTTCTTCAGCGCGGCCTCTCTCATCCGTCTCGGGATGAAGGTCAAAGGTGTGAAAAAAGGTAAGTAAACATGGGGGGTTACAGCATTGGTATTAAAAAAATGTATCACATTTTGTCTGCAAGACACCGCATGACACAGTAAAAACCATACCATAAGCACATAAGGACAGTTACATGTTGCATGTTGAGACTGAGGCAGGGAGGATCTGTCCATGATACATTCCGGATGCCTCCGATAACGCTCATAGAAAAGTTCTCCGGGGGGGGTAGCAGACAAGACAAACAGCAGCTATTTTTTCCACAGTAAGCACATCTCAGGAGAAATTAGATATCCAGCCTTTCCCAAGGCTGTTTCCAAGGGAGTCAGATAAGAATTAACAAATATTTTCACATCAGGCACACATTGTAATTTCTGTGGCCTTCAGTCTGTAAGGGCGATTCTGTTCCAATCCAATTCGGGACTTTTTCCACTGATCCAAGCTCTGACCTCAGATGTTGACCACAGCTGACCAGAGTCCCAATCCGAGGGTGATCTGTTCACCCTCTGGATAAGCTCGCAAACAGCTGATTTCTGATGTTGACCACAGCGTCCAGAGTCCAAATCCGTGGGTGAGCTGTTTCACCCTCTGGATAAGCTCACAAACAGCTGATTTCTCGAGGTCACGGCGCAGACCAGACATCGGGTGCTCCAGGCAGTTAAGTCCTGCTGAAGTCTCCCTCATTTTGCGATAGACCAGTGCTCCACAAACGCCAAAAAAGCAAAGCGCTGCCATCATAATCCAATATAATCCAAGATTCTTCACCTCCACAGAGCACTCCCAGGAATCCACGGAATCCATGGCGGAATCCATGGCGTATCCTCCGTCACTCTGTGAGGGTGGGAAGGCTCCCCTTGTGCCGTTCCTTTCTGTAGAGATCTTGTTTGTAGAATCGAATGCCCAAACCTCCAATCCATCTTAATTTGCGTTCGAGGTGCTTAGCTGAGGAGCTGCCAGCAGCAGGGGGGGGAAGGACAGGAGAGGGAAGGGTTGCGACTGCCTCCGTCGAGAGCAAGGTTGAAAATCAAGACAGTGGTGAGACCAGCTATGTTGTATGGTCTGGAGACAGTGTCATTGACAAAAAGACAGGAGAAAGAACTGGAAGTAGCAGAAATGAAGATGCTGAGGTTCTCCTTAGGAGTGACAAGGATGGATAAGATCAGGAATGAGATCATCAGAGGTACAGCACATGTTGAACAACTGGGAGATAAAGTTAGGGAGGCCAGACTGAGATGGTTTGGACATGTCCAGAGGAGGGACAGTGGGTATATTGGTAGAAGGATGTTAGAAATGCAGCTGCCAGGAAAAAGACACAGAGGAAGGCCAAAGAGGAGATATATGGATGCAGTTAGAGAGGACATGAAGGTAGTTGGAGTGAGGACAGAGGATGCAGAGGACAGAGTGAGGTGGAGGAGGATGACTCGCTGTGGCGACCCCTGAAAAGGGAAAAGCCGAAAGAAGAAGAAATATATATGACCTGAGATGATCTGTTGTGAATCGGTGCTTGATAAATTAAACTGGTTTACAATTAATATTCACCTCTCTAGCTCATCTTCTCCTCTTGTGAAGAGAAGAAACAGTTATTCATTTTCAGAAACCAGCCACACTGATTTCCAGTAGAGTTTGAAAAAACACATCAACAATCTTATTGTTCACGCTAACCAATACTGTACTCTCACTATCACACTGACTTCTGTCAAGACCGAACAGGTAAATCAACTGGACCAGTTGGCAGTCCAGACAGTTCACGTATCGGAAAAACAAAATGGTACAATTGGGCACAGCAATGCTGCAGAATTTCCCAATCTGAAAGCAGCCCGCATGGTAGAGGATGATCATTTATTCACAGCAAACCTTCATAGTATTTTCCATAAATTTCCTCAGGCATCCAACCAAGTTAGTTCAGGTGTGGAGGAGGAACGCTGCCTTGGGCTATTCTTAGATCAGGCAAGAGGCGAGACGGCTACACTCTGCTTAATTTGCTAGTTGTGTGGAATACTTCTGTGAAGGCAAGTAAACTAAATCAAGTGTGCAATGAAGAATTCCAAACATTGCACATCAGAAATACTGGTTCTGACTGGTTTAGTCAGCAACAGTGCAAAAGCATTGTTTAAGACTTGGTCATATGTGTATATGTCATGTTGACATTTTTTTTAGATGTGTCGGCCCACAATGGTGTATGACTGAAAAATGAGGTGCCCATATATACGACTTGAACGTCTCTGACCCATTAGGGAAAGTAACAGTGCATGCCAAATCCAATTAAAGGCCCAGCATTCTTTAAAATATTTTATTTCACCCAATGCACTTCATAAAGTCTTCAATGCAATACTTCATGCTATCTCATGGGATCTGATAGTGTTTGAAGTATGTGTTGGGACTCTCACTGTCATTTTTGCAAAGCAATGTGGAGTTCAAACCCAGAATAGGATCTCTGAGAACAAAAGAGACTCAGGTACACAAGATAAAAAAAGGTAAGTAAGTTTATTTATAGGTGTTGTTAAGGAACAGGGACCTAGGAATCTGTGAACAATAGGTGAGTATCTTAATTACATTAAAGCTGCTATTCCTTCCGGCTCTTGGTGAAGCAGGTCGCACTCTGCTCCTCTCCTGCCCTAAAGTTTTTCTCCTCCCTGCATTTGCATTTTTGTCTCGTCTGCAACTCTTCAGTACGGAGCCCGTCTGGTGACATGGTAGGAAATAAAATTATCATGTGGCCACTTGATACTTTCGCATGGCCACGTGATACTTTCGCGTGGCCACTTGATAATTATCACGTGGCCACGCGTTAGTATCACGTGGGCACATGATAATTATCGAGTGGCCACACGAAAGTATCAAGTGGCCACGCGAAAGTATCAAGTGGCCACATGAAAGTATCAAGTGGCCACATGAAAGTATCAAGTGGCCACATGAAAGTATCAAGTGGCCACGCGAAAGTATCAAGTGGCCACATGAAAGTATCAAGTGGCCACATGAAAGTATCAAGTGGCCACGCGAAAGTATCAAGTGGCCACGCGAAAGTATCAAGTGGCCACATGAAAGTATCAAGTGGCCATGCGATAATTATCACGTGGCCACGCGAAAGTATCAAGTGGCCACATGATAATTATCATGTGGCCACTTGATACTTTCGTTTGGCCACGTGATAATTAGCAACACCTGCATCCTGCGTTCATTTCCGTGCAGGTTATTAACATGGACAGGTCTGAATTAATTTAATTTTATTTCAATCTAGGGATGAATTACAATGACATACTTCAGTCACTTGCGATCAAGCACGGTGTTATTCTGAGCAAGAGACACTTAATTCGGCTGCTCAAAACGCGTGGGCTTAGACGTAAACAATACGCTGATGTCGGGGAAGTAATAGATTTCATCATTGACCAGCTGGAAGGACCTGGGAGACTGCACGGCTACAGGTGGATGTACAACAAGTGCTTAAAGAATGGCATTCATGCGAAAAAAGAAGATGTTCGTTTGATTCTCGCAGCTCTGGACCCTGACGCCTCAGCCATCCGTCGTTCCAGGAGACTAAACCGTAGGCAATATTTTGCTCAAGGGCCAAACTATATCTGGCACGTAGATTCTTACGACAAGTTAAAGCCCTATGGAATCTGCATCAGTGGTTGCATAGATGGATTTTCGCGCAAAATAATATGGTTGAAAGCTGCGTACACAAGCAGCGACCCACGCGTGATAGGGGGCTACTTTGTACAGGCCGTGGAGGAGTTTGGTGGCTGCCCCCGGATCGTCCGGACAGATGCAGGAACAGAAAATGTTGTTGTCCGTGACATCCAGACCTACCTCCGCCGCAGTGATGAGGACAGTAGAGCAGGTGAACAAAGCTACATCGCTGGAGCAAGTACTTCAAACCAGAGGATTGAGAGCTGGTGGGGGGTGCTGCGCAGAGAAGGTATGGAGTACTGGATACATCTTCTGGGCGAGATGAAAGATGAGGGCCTGTGCGTTGGGGACTACGTGGACAAATCACTTGTGCAGCTGTGCTTTCGCCACATTATTCAGGTGAGGTTCTGTCTGCATCTTAAGTGGACTGCTCTACCATTGGTCAGCTATGGTGTAGTCTATTTATAAAAGTAGCCTACAAATATTGATGTTAACATGGATTCAGTTAATTTACCGACCGGTGCTAATGAAGCACGGTGGCACAACTGGTAGAGCTGCTGCCTCTCAGCAAGAAGGTTGCCGGTTCAAATCCCGGTCCGGGGCCTTTCTGGGTGGAGTTTGCATGTTCTCCCTGTGCATGCGTGGGTTTCCTCTGGGTACTCCGGTTTCCTCCCACAGACCAAAAAACATGCTTGTTAGGCTGATTGGTGACTCTAAATTGACCCTAGGTGTGAGTGTGAGAGTGGATGGTTGTTTGGTGTGAGTGAGACAGGTCCCTCTTGTAAATGAGTCCCCGTGACTCAACGAGGCTAGCCTGTATAAATAAAGGTTGAATGAATGAATGAAAATGACAGGTAAAAATGTACTACCTAATCTCTGCTTACATAGCCAGGTGTCACCCTGTGTCGTCACGCAGTCACCTAGGCTACATAAACAGCAGCACTGTCCATGGTTCTGAAACACGATCAATCAGGTTTCTCTGCCAATTCATTCAACCTTTATTTAGTCAGGTAAATCTTTTGAACCTCATGGGCTCATTTACGAAAGCGACCTGCTAAAACTAAAGAACAATGAACAGCAATGGTAGAATTTCCTTAAACAATAAACAAACAAACAATAAACAATAGAAAACAAAAGAGAGAGAATATATATATATATATATATATATATATATATATATATATATATATATATATATATATATATATACATATACATATATATATATATATATATATATATATATATATATATATATATATATATATATATATATATATATATATATATATATATATATATATATATATATATATATATATATATACACACACACATATATATATATATATATATATATATATATATATATATATATATATATATATATATATATATATATATATATATATATATATATATATATATATATATATATATATATATATCTATATGTATCTCTGCCAATAATTTTATTTGTGTTAACAAGATGTAGACTAGGTTATTGTGTTCAGCTAAGAACAATAAAATTACAGTTTATTGTATATTTAATTATGCTAAAACATAATATTGGCTTTTGACTATTTTAATAATTTCAGATTAATAAAACTGGGTACTCAAGAGGCTATAGGAAATTATTAAAAGTAGTAGAAAGCCTAGGTGCAGATCCTATGTTTAGTTTAAAAAAAATACAAGCTGAAATTATGTTCTGTTATGTGAAAGTCAGTATATAACATTTACTTCAGTTTATAATGCAAAATCACACCACAAACATCTCATGACACATACAGTCACACATTATAAAAGCAAAATACTAAAAGTTACCAATGATGAAACCAGCAGATTGTGTTGAATCTTCACTTTGACACAGTATTACCAGCAAATTGTCAAAAATTAAAAGTAAAATATCTCTCAGTGGTTCATGAATTGTAAAATATCAACTGGATGCACTTGAAGCATATTTGTTTTTCAACAAGCCATGTCTATTTTTATATTTTTTGTTAATCTTGTACTGGTTAGTCTCCAACCTCTTTAAACCTCTAACCACAGATACAATTTATATTTCCAGGAAGAGCTTGATGAGATCAAGGAAGTCTGGAATGGCCACCGCATCCGACCAACAAAGAATCACAATGTACCAAGTGGGATTCCTGATGTGATGTACACTGTGCCACAGCTCTGGGGTTCTGAGGACTTCATTGTTCCACATAATGATCTTGATGTCTGCAAAGAGGCATGCAAATTCCTCTCAGTTGTCCCATGTGATGAAGATATATTTGACCTGTGCAATGTGATCATGTCAGAGTTGGACCTTACTTTTCCCACTAACACATTGCAAGCTCAAGAGTTTTACTTGACAATTCGAGAGGCTCTTCGCTCCCTCATCTTTAACTGAGTAGCCTAGCAAGCTGCATAAGTATATATATGTATAATTAAAAATACCCTCCAACCAAGTTTTAAATAATGCTGAAAATACACACATTTGTGATTAATTGTAACTCAAGACTTATAAGGACTGAAACTAACATAAAAGCATAAACATAAAAGCTGGTCCAAACAATAAATGCACTTAAAATGCACCAATTAAATTAAAGAGAACTTTACTTGATGTTCTATAATTTCATTGACCTTCATGTTAATTTTTCCAGCTAGTTTCCAAGAAATTATATATTTTAGTACATCATTTTGTTTTTCATTTATCTCGGTGATGATTTTGTGTATCTTAAATGTTTTCATTCAATTATTTTTATAATTTCTACCACAATTCTTTTTATTTCCATGTGTTGTTTTAACATTTCTCTGTCTCCTTTTTATATTTCTGCCTCATTATTTAAATAAGATGTGCAGAGCTTCTTGAGTCAGCTCCTCTGGTATTCATCAATAGACAGGAAGTTTAGGTATAAACAAATGAAAGGGGGAAAACACTTACATGTGTCTTTTGTTTTCAAGTAAATTTTACAGATATCTGAACAAAAACAGATTTACCTCTGTATTAATAAAACATGAACTGAATTTCATCAATTTGTAATACTGGTAAAAAAAAGAAGAAGAAAATGTCATTAAGTATGTCAGAACAGACTTAGACCAAAAGAATTGACTACTTATCCAAGTTGATGTTTTACAATGCCAAGTTGGTGTGGTTCCCTCAAAAATTCACTTCATGTCATGTAACAACATATGAATACTGCACAACAACTGAAATCCAAATAAATGTTTTGCTCAAACAAATGTATCAGTTTGTTTGTTTGCACTGCTTCTTAACCAGTAAGAATAAACAAGGTGAAACTTGAGAAGTACTTGTACCAATATGAACACACAGTTCTGATCAGAACTGACCTGAACTGGCTTCCAAATTAGTTTTAGGACCAGGACATAAAGTAAACTTTGTGCTTTTAACAGCACAGTAGAAACATTAACTAGCAAATATGTAAGTCAGCATTTTACATATACAAAATTTAAGACATTAGCCAGCTTTAGTTGGCTATTCTGTGCTTCCCTTCAAAATGGCAGATCATAATTCCCTCCATGTAACATGTGACTGGATAACAGGTAAAATCTTCATCAAAACTTCAGTGAGACCAAACGAATCTGCCTTAAGGCTCTGTCACACTAGACAACTTATGCCAACTTATGAACATTTTAAAGACATCTAGGTTGAAGATAAAATTGAAAAAAATCAACATGAACCTTCTTTTTGGTGTGAACATAATGTAATTCAAAAAAGTCAATAAGTTTTATTACTAATTTAGAAAAAAAAAGTGTTTCATAAGTTGACATACGTTATCTAGTGTCACTGGGCCTATAGTTTGCTTCAAGATTTTAGATTATATCCATAACCCAAATGGAGCTTCTTAGCACAAGATCAAAGTCATTACGAAGATCTAAATAATATGGTTGAAAGCTGCGTACACAGCAGCGACCCGCGCGTGATAGGGGGCTACTTTGTACAGGCCGTGGAGGAGTTCGGTGGCTGCCCCCGGGTCGTCCGGACAGATGCAGGAACAGAAAATGTTGTTGTCCGTGACATCCAGACCTACCTCCACCGCAGTGATGGGGACAGTAGAGCAGGTGAACAAAGCTACATCGCTGGAGCAAGTACTTCAAACCAGAGGATTGAGAGCTGGTGGGGGGTGCTGCGCAGAGAAGGTATGGAGTACTGGATACATCTTCTGGGCGAGATGAAAGATGAGGGCCTGTGCGTTGGGGACTACGTGGACAAATCACTTGTGCAGCTGTGCTTTCGCCACATTATTCAGGTGAGGTTCTGTCTGCATCTTAAGTGGACTGCTCTACCATTGGTCAGCCATGGTGTAGTCTATTTATAAAAGTAGCCTACAAATATTGATGTTAACATGGATTCAGTTAATTTACCGACCGGTGCTAATGACAGGTAAAAATGTACTACCTAATCTCTGCTTACATAGCCAGGTGTCACCCTGTGTCGTCACGCAGTCACCTAGGCTACATAAAAGTATAAAAGTATGAACATTTACACCAAAACTAAAACACCAAACACCCAATGAACATAAAATACTGTCCTGAGTTTTTGCATAGTAGTATAAAAAGTATATCTATAAAATAAACTGAAGGTTCTAGCATTGACATTTGCAAAGAGTGGCAAAGCAGCATATGAGTTAATGTACACAGTATATGTATGAAGTAGTAGTTGATGTTGGTATAGAGGCAAAGTGGCATATGCAGTAAGGCACACTGGGCATCCTTAAAGTGAAACTAAACCCAAATGTAACTTTTTTTAGCTGATAAACTCCCTAGAATGTGTTTAAAATGTTTCAGAGCAGTATTTCTGTGTTAATTTTCATAAAATTGTTCGTATTAGTTTAAATCGGCAATATTTGGTCTAAAAACGTGTTTAGGTAGTCCTATGGGTTGAACAGAGGTTATTGCACGCTGATTTTCTTGTTGGTCAAGACTGTTCATTCTGACTTGTCTTGTACACTCTGACGTCACGAACTTGGTTCAAGCAGAGCCAATCCCCTGCGGAGATGACACGGTCCTCCCTCCAGTGCATACCTTATATGGAGTGCTACATTTCATTCCTGAAAAGCTCTGCAACAAAGCATATTATAGTTTTCGGAATGGCACTAGTTATTTGTGTATTGTAACTTATTTATTTTAGGAATGTTTTTCACTTCTTCGAAACTGTCTGGTTGTATATGTTTTAATATGGGGCGTTAGAGGGGAAGTGCATGAAAGCTGAGTTGGCTCAGTGTTGTATACATTGGTTTTGAATACGGGAGACCCGAGTTCGAACCCCGGTCAAAGAGTACTCTTTTTAAAAAAAATTTAAAGCCTTTTGTTTTGGATAGGTCAGGTGGAATAGATAAATACATCTACAGTACATGTTTATTCTTTGTTGTTGCTTGGTTTATGTTGTTGGCTACAGTTCTAGTTTGTTGTAGGTTGTTGCTGGAGGAGGCATGGACGCAGGAAACCCCCCACCTCCTCCCCTCCTTCATGCAGTGCCTCTACTGTCTATCGGAACGGCTATTTTGGTGAAGATTTTGAATTTGAACTTGAGGAGGAGTTAAAGACCCAGAGCCCGTTTAGTTTCACTTTAAATAAGGCTAGTCAGAGAATACTGTATGTATCAGCAGTAGTGTAGATATAAAAGTAGTGTAAATGTAAACAGTAGTAATAAATGTAAACCGTGAATGTAAACAGTAGTATGACTATAGGCAGTAATGTAATACAAACATTAGTGCAAAATGAGAAGTAGTGCAAACTGAATGAGCACATGACCGAGAGTTTAGTGAATAACCTGTTTGATGACACAGGAGGACTTCATTGTTCCACAGAATGATCTTGACGTCTGCAAAGAGGCATGCAAATTCCTCTCAGTTGTCCCATGTGATGAAGATATATTTGACCTGTGCAATGTGATCATGTCAGAGTTGGACCTTACTTTTCCCACTAACACATTGCAAGCTCAAGAGTTTTACTTGACAATTCGAGAGGCTCTTCGCTCACTCATCTTTAACTGAGTAGCCTAGCAAGCTGCATAAGTGACAATATATATATTAAAAATACCCTCCAACCAAGTTTTAAATAATGCTGACA
>JBBPBX010033593.1:17246-33168 GCA_038048925.1 Garcialebias charrua
TATATATACCGGTATATAATTTTTTTTAACAGTCAAATTTAAAATTATGTGCTAAAATATATAATAACACACTAACCTGGATAAATAAATTTGGTCAATTAAATTATAAAACATAAGGTGAAGTTCTCCTTTTTAATTTCATTGGTACATTTTTGGTGTATTTACAAAGATAGTTTTTATGTTTACATTACAATCTGCCTTAAGGCTCTGTCACACTAGTCAACTTATGAACATTTTAAAGACATCTACCAGTAGGTTATTTTACTTTTTTTGTCTAAATTACTAATACAACTTATAGTTTTGATCAATTTTTTTGAATTACATTATGTTCACACCAAAAAGAAGGTTCATGTTGATTTTTTTTTCTTCCAATTTTATCTTCAGCCTACCTGTAGGTTGAAGATAAAATTGAAAAAAAAAATATATATATATATCAACATGAACCTTCTTTTTGGTGTGAACATAATGTAATTCAAAAATATTGATCAAAACTATAAATTGTATTAGTAATTTAGACAAAAAAAGTGTTTCATAAGTTGGCATACGTTATCTAGTGTGACTGGGCCTGTACAGTAGTTTGCTTCAAGATTTTAGATTATATCCATAACCCAAATGGTCAGCTTCTTAGCACAAGATCAAAGTCATTACGAAGTTCTGGATAGCTTTGGTAGTTGATTGGTAACATCAAGTAGCATCCACATGTATGTGCTTGAGGGCGGCACTGGAACGCAGATGTCTCTATGAATTGAACAGTGATGGAGTGTCCAAACAGCATGTCTGCTCCTGTGCAGAAGCGAAGGAATGATTTCAAAGTAGTGTTGTCAGATTCTCCTATGTACCTCTTCAGATGTCTTGCCACAGTGTTCTGTGGTGCAGTCATCTGTTCTGGGAATTTCAGAAGGTCTTTAACACGTTTTGGTGTTGGTACACGTTCTTCCACTATCTCAACAAGCCTCTGTGGATGCAAAGTATCTGCCAAGGTTTTCAAGATGGGCTTCCAGCATTCAATAATAAACTTTGGAGTCTGGATTAGGGTTATGTGTCCTAACTGTGAAATTAATCCAGCCACTGTTTCTTCAGAGGCAAGGTAGTGGCAGTCATGTGCATCCAGCACTTCCATCAGGTCATCTTTGTCAACAAAATGAAATGATTCCAGTGCTAGCTCAAGAATTTTCCTCTCTTCTTTTGCGACATACTGCAAGAAGCTATCTGTCACACTGCTGTACGTTGTACCATAGAGAGCTTCTTCCAAAAATGGAAGAGGAAGAAGCAGTGGGAAATACCCAACAGTTGTCCAACCCATCACAAAAATCCTTGCAACTGCCTGCCATTCCTGAACTTCATATTCATGCCTAAGGTAAGGTATCTTCACTTCAGTACCTAAAGTGCATTTGCTGTAGAACTCTCCCCAGAATTCTGAAAGGCAATCACGTAAAACACCGGATCCTTCCCCCTCTTCCAGTTCACCATTGGGAAGTTTTCTTTTGATGTGCACATCTTTGTTCATGATATCTGGATCAATAAAGGCTTTCATAAGGTCAGAAAGGCAGTAACCTCTACGCACAACAATGATGACCTTAGATTTTGGTACTTCCCAAGGCAAAGTGTCATCCAGTTCAGAAAGATGACCATATGATGCTCCAACTATCACTTCACTATCACTGGAATTGCTAATGAGCATCTCTTCAGCTTGTGTATGAAGAGTAACATCTTCTTGTCCTATACTGTCAGACTCTGTAATTTCTGGGGTTCCATGTTCCAGTCCTATTTCTTCAGTGTACAAGAAACTTCTTTGTTGTTGTACTTCATCCCTGCTATGGTCATGAAGCATCTCCGTATTTGTTACATCTTCACCAAACAACATGACATCAGATTCATGCAGTAAAGATAGGTCAATAGTCATGACCTCTGGCTCCAACGGCTGAACTTCACCAATATGTGGAGCAACATTTCCTGTGACCTCTGAGGTTGCTGCTAGGGGAGTTTCTGTCAAGTTGTCTTTGTCATGAGCACGGTTTTTGGTGTATTTGGTGTAGAGGTACAATCTAAGAATTTTTACTTTGTTTTTCTCGTACATTTCTTCCACTGTGCAGTCTTGGTCAATCTCATTTTGTGAAAAGTCACTAATGTAACAAACATGATCCTGTAGTTTCAGTGATTTGAAGGTCCCATTTGAAAAAAGAAGTGATTCTGCCATTTCTTGGACCTTTGTTACTGTAGTGTATCTGTCAACATTGACATGTCTCATTCCACCTCCCTTCACTGTTCGTACCTGTTTGAATTTATTGTCTTCTTCACTGAAGTTCATCCATCCAATTTCTAGCCTCCTTTTCTTTCTTCTGGCATATTTATTCCCTTTTAATCTCTCTGCTCTTTTAACAGACTTGCTGTCTGAAACACAGACCTTTGCCCTTATTCTTTCAAGCTGCTGACCCCTCCTGGATGTTTCTGGAACTGAATGACGAGAGTTGCGACAGAATGCAACAGCAGCCAATCTGTCTCCATAAACTGGGATGTATTTTGACAGATCCTCCTGTTCGGACATCAGCAGAATTACTGAAGAATCAATCTGCGAAAGACATAAACAATCTGTGTTATATTTAGGATAACTCTGGAACAAGGGGGAAAAAAAGAATTGGGGGGGGGGCGGCCGTGGCGTAGTGGTAATGGCAGTCATCCCCCGATCGGAAGGTTGGCGGTTCGAATCCCGGTTCCCCACACCATGTGTCATTGTGTCCTTGGGCAAGACACTTAACCCCGAGTTGCTCCCGGTAGGACTGGAAAGCACCTTGCATGGTAGTCTGCCGTTACCGGTGTATGAATGTGTGTAGCATTCAATGTGTGTAGCACTTTGAGATTTTCACTAATGAAAAGTGCGTTAGAAATTGAATTCATTATTATTATTATTATTATTATTAACAAGCTTTCAAAATTTCACGTTGACTTGAAAAAAACGTGTTTTTTTTTTAGCTTTACATAAAAGGACAGAACACAAACAATCTGCCAAATACAGTGACGGGTAATGCTAACAGGATGTTAATGAGGTCCTTCAAGTGGACTTTGCGTTTCTCAGCTTCTGAAAAACTTACAATTATAATAATGAACTTTTCCTACAACACACTTGACACATCCAATTCTTTTTCCCCCCCTTTTTTTCTCTCCTTTCAGCTTCTCCCTGCGTTAGGGGTTGCCGTAGCGAACTGGTCGCACGAAGATTTGGCAATTGTTTTTATGCGGCTCCGTGCGTTTATAGTTTCGCCGCTTTGTTTATAGTTGACGCACGGCAGCGCATGCCAAAGTGCTGTTCTTTGAGCCCAGTCCACGGCGTCAACAGCAAAAGTCAACTGCAAAAGTCAACGGTACGGCGCGCGCACTAGGCTTGCGGAGTTTCAAAAATTCGGAGGTGCGCTACACGCACCAAGACGACGCGCTAGGCCAACGCGCAGGGGGCGAGGACTGCGATATTGCGTCACTTCTGGCGCGCGCCCCTCGCGCGCGACACGTCGAGTATAAATCTAGCTTAAAGGGGACCACATATTCAAAATTCACTTATTAATGTTTTTTTTACTCAACTTTGGGTATTTACTTCATAAAAAAACAGTCCTAAGGACAAAAAAATGCACCCAGTGGTTTATTTACTCTAAGTAGATTTATTTATCTTTGATATAAACACGTTGTTTTGCACTTCCTACGGTTTGTGACGTCACAAACCGCAGCCAACCGCAGCCACAACCCACCACAACCAGAGTCCAGCCCCTCACCTAGCAACCCCTGGCTAGGCTCAACCCACTTCTGTATTAAACACATGACTGTTGTTTTTCATGATTTCATCTCATCTTTTGTTTAAATGTTCTTAATTTCATGTGTATAGCACTTTGTTGTAGCTGTGTTTTTTTTTAAATGGCTTTATAAATAAAGTACAATTGTTATTTTTATGTTTTAGTTTAGTTTTAGCCATTGCTCATCAGTAAGAAGAAAAGTTTAAATATTACTTGCGCTATGAAGCCTGAAAGTTGTCTATGAACTTCTGCGCCTCCTCCACAGAGCCCAGCCACTTTCTGTGTCCATCAGGTAAAGTCACGCGGAGTCGAGCAGGAAAAAGCAAAGCAGGTTTTAAGCCCAGAGAGTACAGCGTAGCCATCACGTCCTTATATTCCACTCGCTGGTTGAGGACTTCTGGGGAGTAGTCTTCCACGATCCGCACCGGTTTACCCTGGTATTCAAGCCTGCCTCTGCGTCGAGCCTCCCTGATGAGGAGCTCCTTCACCTGGACCCGGTGCACTCGCAGGATAACCGGGCGCGGCCGCTGGTCCGAGGCGGGTTTCGGGGCGAGGGTTCGATGGGCCCGGTCCAGTTCGGGTGGAGAAGGAAGCGTGTCACGCCCGTAGATGTCGCACAGCAGGTTGGAAAAGAAGTCTGTGGGACGTCCGCTTTCAATAGATTCCGGTAAACCCAGCACACGAATATTCTGCCGTCTGCTTCGACTTTCTAAATCCGCCAGTTTAGATTTTAGTCTGGTGTTTTCCTCCTGGAGAGTTGAGCAGGTGTTTTCCACCTCCGACATGCGTTGGCTCAGGTCGTTAGTGACAAGTTCCAGTGATGACACACGCTGGCCGTGTTCCTCCACCGCGAGCCGGGTCTGGTCCAATTTGAGATCCAGCTGGTGGAAAGTTTGTTTAAACTCAGCTGACAGAGCCGCGCGGTGCTCCTCGAGCAGCGAGGTAATTGCCTCGAGGGTTATTAGGCCAGCGTCATCCTTCTCGGCGTCCTTCTTCGATCTTGTCGACTTTTGAGACATTTTTAATCCAAAATCTTCAAAAGAGATGCTTGATGGAAGTTGTGTGCGTGATAATAGGCAAAAAATATTACATATAGAGGGCTTGGTGGTACTAAAAAATAAATTTTACCCGGAGCACTGGCAAGTGCGACTCACTCCATCTCACGACCACACCTAAAAAAAATAAAATAATTATTATTATTTTTAATTGCAAAAAAAATCACACAAAGAGAAATATTGTTGACCAACCATGGATGACGAAAGGGTTGAGAAATGCTTGTAAAAAAAAAACTATCTGTATTCATGCTTCTTGAAATCTAGAACACAAAAAGTAGAAGAAAATATAAGAAGTATAAAAACAAATTAGTGGGGGTTATAAGGAAACATAAGAAGGAATATTATAGTGATTTGTTAAATAAAAGTAATGGCTATATGAAAGCAACAGTAGTAACCCCATGTTAAATGTGATGAGTGAGGTTGTTGTAAGATGAGGTGTGTTGTGTTCACCAAAAAGGAGGGGAGTAAAAAAAACATGCACATGTTTATCTGGTAACACTGATGCTGGGCTTAGTTGCATGCGTGAAGTGTTTCCATAATCACATGTACATCCAAACTGGTGACTACAACACGTGTTCATACCTAGGATGTTGTTGGTTTTGCTCCTACATGCTGGAAAAGTTTGAGTAGCACGAAAAACACTATGTTCTCTGCTATTTATTGTGACTGTTGTTAGAGCAGAAAAACTTTTGACTGCAGCCATCTTTTGGCAAACAAGTGTAATTTATTTCACACCTCTGCTGGGGTTCCCCTAAAAAACTCCATTCTGAGACCTGGATTTAGAAACCATGGATTTCAGAGTGAACAAGAGCAGTTGTCTTGAGCACAAAATGCGAAACACAGCAGGAAACACTCAAAAAAATGCATTGAGTAAACAGGGCCTAAGAACGCTCATCAGGTTAAAGTGAGGTTTTAAGTGGGGTTCCCAGATGTTCCCAGCCCCAAGTTAAGATAATGGCTCTTTTTTCTTCCACTTCACAAATATGGGCTACTTTGTTTATCCTTTAAAATCCTAATAAAATACTTTGAAGTTTGTGACTGGAACATGACAAAATGTGGAAAATCACCTGACCGCGTGCGTTTAAAAAGTTTTTTTTTCCCCAATAGATTGTGTAGCTACGTGAAATATGAAGAGTTGGATGATTTCATTAGTTTGATGGTGTGATGAAGCTCAACTCAGCCCACCAACACCTTGGATTCTTTTGAGTTTATCCACAACATCAATCCAACAAAACAATCCCTCATTAACACTCTCCACCAACCCCCTACATATTTCATTTCACCCTGCAGTGTGGGAAGCTCAAGCATTCAGTTTCTATCTCCACATGTTTTGTTCCAGTGTCTGCACATCGTCACACCGAAGCCACGGAGGGGGAAGTGAAATACAGAGCAGATAATGTATATAACCGGTTTATTTACTTGCCTTCGCTTGCATCATTTTTGGTCTGAAATTTTGACTCTGCACACTCGAGAGACATGCTGAGCTCTGACACCACCAAAAAAAAAAAAAAATCACAAAACAGAGACCAAAACAGATAAAGAAGAGCAGCAGAATAGAAAACTGGCTCAATAATGTTAGATCCTTTCCACAATCAACCATGACAATAGTTATGAGTTTATTTTATCATTGCAAACATAAAAAAGTTACTGTATAAAATCTGGTTGCACAGCTATGAGGAAAATGTTTATACACACTATAATGCAGTGTAAAAATGTATAGCAGCCTGTGTGCAGGACGGATAGCACAGTATGACAGGATGAGGTTCCATGGGGGAGGGGTGTGTGTTGTGGTGGATGAAGTGGGGTGTGTAATAAGCAGGGGTCCCTGTTCTGTAGTCCAGCAGCAATGGGGTAAGAAACGTGCCCTGTGGCGTGAAGTTTCAGGTCATGATTGGCGTAGCCTCCTGCTAGAGGGGAGCGGCCTGAACAGTTTGTGCCCGAGATGTGAAAGTTGTGATTTTTACTACCCATCACCTGGATCTGCAGGTGTGCAGGGCGTCAAGTGAGAGCAGATTGGAGCCAATCATGACTGTGTTTGACCGGTTCAGCTTCTTCAAATGCTGGAGAAAGTCAGAGTCAGAGAGTCAGAGAGTCTTTATTGTCATTTGCACCGCATGTGGTACATGAGATGAAAACGAGATTATGTACACGAGGTCCCAGTTACATCCAACAACAAATGAAAGAGAAAAACAGTAATAACATCGAGAACTAACTAAGAAAAACATCAACTAGTAATACACTAAGCCTAATATAGTGGGAATAAACAGCAGCACGAACATGAGTTTGTATGAGCAGATGGTCACAGATGAACACAGATGAACACAGCAACAAGAAAACAGATCAGCATCAGCATGATGTGATATTTTGCAGTGTTTATTTTAATTTTATTTTTATTTATTCATGAGTCTAACAGCCTCAGGGTAGAAGCTGTTCCTCAGTCTAGTGGTTCTACACTTGATGCTCCTCAACCTCCGTCCTGAGGGGAGTGGGGCAAAGAGTGAGTGTGCTGGATGAGTGAGGTCTTTCATGATACAGGTGGCTCTTTTCCTGCATCTAGAGGTGTAAATGTCTGTGATGGTGGGGAGACTGACTCCAACAGACTTCTGTGCAGCCTTCACCACTCTCTGCAGAGCTTTCCTCTCTTCAACTGTGCAGCCTCCATGCCACACGTTGATGCTGGAGCACAGGATGCTCTCCACTGCACACCTGTAGAACGAGGTGAGAACTGGGCTGCTCAGACCAGCTCGTCTCAGCCGTCTGAGGAAGTAGAGTCTCTGATGACCTTTCTTGATCAGGCTGGTGGTGTTGTTGCTCCAGCTGAGGTTATCATTCATGTGTACACCCAAGTATTTGTAGCTGGAGACCACTTCCACTGCAGACCCACCTATTATCAGTGGGGCATGGGTGTGTTTGTTCCTTCTGAAGTCCACAATCATCTCCTTTGTCTTCTTCACATTCATGTGAAGATTATTCTCTTTGCACCAGCTCTCCAGGTGTTCCACCTCCTGTCTGTAGCTGGACTCATCATTGTTTGTGATGCATCCCACCACCGCTGTATCATCTGCAAACTTAACAATATGACAGCCTGGAAGTGTGGCTGTACAATCATATGTGAGCAGAGTGAACAGAAGGGGGCTCAGCACACATCCCTGAGGAGAGCCAGTGCTGAGGGTTATGGTGGAGGAGGAGAAGTTGTGGATCTTCACGGACTGTGGTCTGTCTGTTAAGAAGTCTAGTATCCAGTTACAAATAGAGGGGCTTAGTCCAAGTGTAGATAGTTTGTCTATCAGAGTTTGGGGGATCATGGTGTTGAAGGCAGATGTGAAGTCCACAAAGAGCAGACGCACGTATGAGTCTTTCTGATCCAGGTGGGTGAGAGCAGTGTGGACCACGGAAGAAATGGCGTCCTCTGTTGATCGGTTCTCACGGTATGCGTATTGATGAGGGTCCTCATTGATGTTGACGGTTGCCTTGATGTGGGACATGACCAGTTTCTCAAAACATTTAGCGACTATCGGGGTGAGGGCCACCGGTCTATAGTCATTCAGACCAGTCACTGTGGAGCTCTTTGGGACTGGGATGATGGTCGCGGTCTTCAGGCAGGTGGGAACTGACTCCAGTGCAAGTGAGGTGGTGAAGATGTCAGCCAGCACCTCACAGAGCTGGTCCGCACATTCCTTCAGAACTTTCCCTGGGATGTTGTCTGGTCCGGTTGCTTTATGAGGATTAATCTTTCTGAGACTGCCTCTCACTTCTGCTGCGGACACCCTGAGATGCTCTTCATCTGGTGATGAGGTGAGTCTGGTGCTAGCAGGTCTGTTTGGATCATCAAAACGTGCATAAAACTTATTGAGGGCATCAGGCAGAGATGGGTCCCTGGGGCATTGTTTGTTTTTGCCTTTGTAATCTGTTATGCATTTAATACCCTTCCACATGCTCCGTGGGTCTTGTGAGGTGAACTGTCCCTCGATCCTCTGTGCATACGTGGCCTTGGCCTTCTTAATGCCATCCTTCAGTTCATTCCTGCTCTTTCTCAGTTCCACTTTATCTCCTGACTTGAATGCAGTGTCTCTGGCTGCTAGCAAGGCGTGAACTTCTTTATTTAACCAGGGTTTCCGGTTCGGGTAGGATTTCACATATTTTTTTATGGATACATTTTCAGAGCATGTACTGATGTAACCCAGGACTGAGGAAGCGTACAGTTCCATGTCCACTGAACTACCATCAGTGGCTGCTTCTCTGAAAACAGACCAGTTTGTCCTCTCAAAACAGTCTCTCAACATGGGGGGAACTATCTTGAGGCCAGATTGTTATTTCTCTTTGTTCCGGCTTTGAGCGCCTGAGTGGAGGGAGTTCTCTTGGGGCCAACCTCTTCTGTGTTTCTGATGCGAGGGAGCTGGTGTTCAGCTTCCACCTGAGGTCCTGGGTAAAGATGGAGCCAAGGAATACAATAATAATAACAAATGACATGCAGTTTTTGTTTGTTTGTTTGTTTGTTTGTTTTTGTTAGTCTGAGGCAGCGCAGAGTGACGGATCCTGGCGAGTGGAGGGAGACATTTTATCCACCACTAGACACAATGGCATGGACAGGGGTGGCCATTGATGGCCTTGGCCACCTTAGAATATTCTTCATCCACACTAATCTTATAAGGAAACTATAGAATCTTGATACCCTGATGCATGCTCAATAATCCAGGTAGAAAAATCCAAAAAAAGCTAAGTCTGGTCCTCTGGACATTCAAAAAACAAAAAACAAAGCAACAAAACTGTAGAAAGAAACGTTTCGTCTTTCGTCCGAAAGCCTTCCTCAGTCTGAGAAGCTGTGTTCAGCTCAGTCTTATAAATAGCACCCTCCCACAGTGGATCAACCAGTTGGCTGATGACAGCCTGAAACCAGCTGCTCACATGATCAAGGAGGACCATCAGCCTGACGATGAATCGTTAACACCCTGATGGGATGTGAGCAGCTGGTTTTGGCTGTCATCAGCCAACTGGTTGATCCACTGTGGGAGGGTGCTATTTATAAGACTAAGCTGAACACAGCTTCTCAGACTGAGGAAGTCTTTCGGACGAAAGACGAAACGTTTCTACCGTTTTTTTGCTTTGTTTTGTTTTTTTGAATGGACCAGACTTAGCTTTTTTGGATATAGAATCTTGAGTCATGCTCAATAAACCAGGTAGAAAAATTGTTTTTTACCTATTGAGCATGAAGTTTGATGTTTTGAAACTCTTTGACCATGGCTGCCTCAAACGAGTTGGCAGGGGAGAGGGCAGACTTCAGAAACCATCTTAGCACCATTAAACTGTTTGGCCCACTATGTGAAGGTACTACAGTATTTTCTGGTGTATAGGTCGCACCTGTGTATAGGTCGCATTGTCCAATTATCACCAATAGATTGGAAAAATCCCTAGATAGGTCGCACTGGTGTATAGGTCGCACCTACGTTTAGCTCTGCTGCAAATGTCTGCCACAGGAGTGCACAGCAAGGCTTTTAAGAAGATTAACACTTAAAAACAATTATTTGTTTGATAAAAATTATAGCAAATATATGTCTGAGCTGAACTTTTCCTTAATAAATGAACGTAATTGTGAAATGAGCTGGATTTAAAAATTTGTTTCACCGAAAGTGATAACAAGCCATATATAGGTCGCACCTGAGTATAGGTCGCAGGCCTTGAAAAAAAACCATTAAAAGGTGCGACCTATACACCGGAAAATACGGTATTTATAAGCCTGAGTTTGTTGTGGCTCCTTGGGCTGATGAAGTCTTTTGTATGAAAGATGAAACGTTTCAACAAAAAGAAACCGCCCAGAGGGGGCAGCATGGTGGTGCAACTGGTAGAGCTGCTGCCTCTGAGCGAGCAGGTCACTGGTTCAAATCCCGGGGATCTTTCTGGGTTGAGTTTGCATGTTCTCTCCGTGCATGCGTGGGTTTTCTCCGGGTGCTCCGGTTTCCTCCCACAGACCAAAAGTCATGCATGTTAGGCTGATTGGTAAATTGTCCCTAGGTGAGAGAGTGAATGGTTGTTTGTCTCATGTGTCTCTATGTGTCCCTGTGATGAACTTGCGACCTGTCCAGGGTGCACCCCGCCCCTCGCACAGTGATTGCTGGACATGGGCATCGGCGACCCCTACCTAAAATGGGAGAAGCGGGTAAAAGATAATGGTTGGATGAAACTGTCCAGAGGACCTGATTTAGCTTTGTTGGATTTTTTACCTGGATTATTGAGCATTAACTTTGATGTTAATCATATACTGTACACTTATATGGTGGCAGCCATCTTGGATTTTGATGTGGCAACCCAATTTTCAAAAGGAAAGTTTTTACACCCGGATGGCGCCACACAACAAAATGGAAGTCAGTACCTCGCTTATTATTGAAGTTAACCAGCTCACACAAGGGACGGACATTATGGCAGCAGACATCCAGGACTTTTAGAGCAGAAAGAGAACATTTACACAAAAAACAACCAAACATCAAAACATTCAAATGAAAGAAAAGGACTCCATACAGCTAGAGTTACACAGTGTAATGGATTTGGGTCATCCAGGGCTCTTACGTCTTTAGAGCATTTAGCTTCTGTTTGTTCTAGTTTCACCAGTACACCAGACATTAAATGGATGCTGTTTCATCTCAAAGCAGCAGCAGAAGGTGTTACAGTCATTTGAAAGACTTAGGTTGGCTTGTCTGGGGTTTCTAGCTGATGACCTGTCTGAGCTCTTTCAGTTCAAATGTAGTCATCTGTTAAGTACGGTACTGCTGCTGTTGTAGTCTTTTAGCATATAGGCCATTGTCACCACCTTGCTAAACTGGTTTTTGACTCCTTGGGATTGTTCAGACATAATGGGCCTCATGCACGAACCGTTCGTACGCACAGATTTGTTCTTAAACTGTGCGTACGAGTGATTTAGGATCATTTGTGGCATTCAACAATGTTTTCGTATCCTACGATTTTTTTCAGATACGAACAAAATTTACGAGTGGTCCGGACCTGTCGTATATTTTAGGAGCGTCAGTCTGCTGTCATCCAGACGTAAGTTCTCCACTAATAACTTCATATTTCGTTATTTAGAAAATATTCTTGTCATATTTTTAGACATGTAGACCCCAAGTGGCTGACTGAGAAGAAGGAACAGAGTCAGGAGTTTATAAAATAATAATTTATTTTGTTGCTGCAGGTCAAGATCCTCCAGACTGAAAAAGAGAAGGCAGGGACAAGGTGAGTATCCAGAATTGTCTTTAGAAGCAATGGATTAATGAAGATGAGGCTCTTGTTCTTACTGCTGTGTTTCTTGTAGTTCAGTCCAGAGAGGTCCCAGGAGTTCCAAGGTTTCAGGCGGTCCAGAACGGAGAAACAAGGTGAGTGTTTGGCTGAGAGAGAGGAACAGGTTGTCTGAGTTAGAGAAGAATATCTCTGTAGGAGATCAAAACATTCTTCGAATACAAACAGGGTTTCAAACAGACTGGTGACTGATCATACACTTTACCATAGCTTGATAATGTCCCGGCGCTGAAGGCACGTCTGGCAGAGGTTCTTATACCCAGGCAGAGTAGTCCTCCAAACCAGGAACAGGTGTGGCTGGTTGCCGCTGATTGGAGAGAGAATGGCTGGTGGACCTAGAACCCCTACAGAACCCCCCCTCAAGAATCGCCCCTCGGCGATCCCATCCTCTTTTCAGGGTGAGCCCTATAAAAAGAGGAAATCAACCCAGGATCCAAAATGTGAGCCCTGGGGACCCAAGAACGTTCCTCAGGTCCATAACCTTCCCAGTCCACCAAGTACTGGAACCCCCTGCCCCTCCGTCGGACATCCAGAAGACGCCGGACCGTAAACGCCGGCGAGTTGTCGATCAGGCGGGGGGGCGGGGGAGGCGTGGACAGAGGGACCAGGGGACTGTCAACAACAGGCTTTATGAGAGAAACATGGAATGTTGGGTGAATCTTCATAGACGACGGGAGTTGCAGGCGTACGGCCGAAGGGTTGATAATCCTCGTAATGGGAAACGGTCCGATGTACCTGGGGGCAAGTTTTCTGGGCGTATCCTTGAGAGAGATGTCTTTAGTAGAGAGCCATACCTTCTCACCCACCCGGTAATTCGGAGCAGTCGAGCGGTGTCTGTCAGCAACCCCCTTAGTTCGTGATGCTGTCCTGAGCAACGCCTTCCTGGCCTGGCGCCAAACTCGGCGGCACCGCGTGACATGGCGCTGAATCGACGGGACAGAAACGTCCAAGTCCTGAGAGGGAAAAAGTGGGGGAGAGTAACCCAATGACGCTTCAAAAGGAGAAAAACCAGTTGCCGAGGAGATCTGAGAGTTATGGGCATACTCGATCCAGGGTAGGTACCGGCTCCAAGAAGATGGGTTATTATCAATCACACACCGTAATGCAGCCTCCAAGTCCTGGTTGCATCTCTCTGTTTGGCCATTGGATTGGGGGTGATAGCCGGACGACAAGCTGGAGGTGGCACCCAAAGCGTCACAAAATGCCTTCCACACCTGAGAGACAAATTGTGGCCCCCTGTCAGACACAATATCAAGCGGAATACCGTGCAGACGGAAAACATGGTTCACCACCAACTGTGCCGTTTCAAATGCAGAAGGCAGCTTGGTCAGAGGGATGAAGTGAGCGGCTTTAGAGAATCTGTCAACCACAGTGCAAACGACAGAGTTACCTTCTGATAGAGGAAGACCGGTGACAAAATCCAAGGCGATGTGGGACCATGGACGACCAGGGGAAGGTAGAGGCATGAGGAGACCTGCAGGGGGTTTGGTATTATGTTTGTTACAAGCACATGTTGGACAGGCAGAAACAAACTCCCTCACGTCTTTAGACATCGTGGGCCACCAGAAATGTTCTTTAGTGAGGTGCAACATGCGTGTGATACCAGGATGACATGTGAATTTTGCTGTGTGAAGCCAATGCAACACCTCACCAACCATTGAAGCAGGGACAAAAAGTCTTCCTGGAGGGCCCGTACCAGGGTCCGGCTCGAGTCGTTGTGCTTCTCGAATGTCATTCTCAATGGTCCAGGTCATGGCTCCAACTGTGCAGGATGTAGGCAAAATGTCCACAGGAGAATCAGAAGTTTCAGATGAGGAGAACTGGCGGGATAGGGCGTCCGGTTTAATGTTGCGAGTACCTGGGATGTAAGTGATAGAAAAGTTGAATCTGGCGAAGAAAAGAGACCATCTGGCTTGTCGTGCATTTAATCTCTTAGCACCCTGAATGTATGCCAAGTTCTTATGATCAGTAAAAATAACAAATGGTATTTCTGCACCCTCCAACCAATGTCTCCACTCCTCGAGAGCCAACTTTATGGCCAGCAACTCTCTGTTACCGACGTCATAATTGCGTTCAGCAGCAGAAAGACGACGGGAAAAGAAGGCGCAGGGGTGAAGCTTCCCATCGTCAGCTGCCCGCTGGGATAACACAGCTCCCACACCCGAGTCAGAGGCATCCACTTCCACAACAAATTGTCTGTGTGGATCAGGGTGGGCAAGAACGGGAGCTGAAGAGAAGCGTCGTTTTAGTTCTAGGAAGGCCATTTCTGCTGCTGGGGTCCAGGCGAATTTATGCAGAGTTGAGGTGAGCTGAGTAAGTGGCGATGCAACTTGGCTATAATTCTTGATGAACCGCCGATAAAAATTGGCAAAACCCAGGAACCGTTGTAACTGTTTTCGATCAAGGGGAGTAGGCCAGTCCGTAACAGCCTTGATCTTGTCGGGATCAGAACGAACCTGTCCTCTCTCAAAAATAAAGCCAAGAAAAAACACAGTAGACACATGGAACTCGCATTTCTCCGCCTTAACAAAAAGTTGATTTTCCAACAACCTCTGAAGTACAGCTTCTACGTGTTTTGGGTGTAGATCCTTATCCTTTGAGTAAATGAGGATATCGTCCAGATACACAAACACAAACACATTAAGGAAGTCTCTTAATACATCGTTGATTAGTGCTTGAAACACTGCAGGGGCATTAGTTAATCCAAACGGCATGACTAGATATTCAAAATGGCCTAGAGGGGTCTTGAACGCGGTCTTCCACTCATCCCCCTCTTTGATCCTCACCAAATGATAGGCGTTGCGAAGGTCCAATTTTGTGAAAATGACAGCATCCTGCAGTTGCTCAAACATAGAGTCCATAAGGGGTAATGGGTATTTATTTTTGACAGTGATTTGGTTTAAACCCCTGAAATCAATGCATGGTCGTAACGTCTTGTCTTTCTTTGTAACAAAAAAGAATCCCGCCCCCACAGGAGAGGTTGACGGCCTAATGATGCCAGATTTAAGGGACTCGTCAATGTACTGTCTCATAGTCTCCCTCTCAGGTCCGGACAGATTATATAATCTACTCGAGGGTAGCGGAGCACCCGGAAGGAGGTCTATGGAACAGTCATATGGTCTGTGAGGGGGTAATGAAAGAGCTTGTTGTTTGCTAAAGACTGGAGCAAAAGTATGGTAAACAGAGGGGACATTAGAAAGGTTGATCTCTTCAATTGCTTGTTTGTCAAAAACCCCAGGAGAAACGGCAGAACGTAAACACTCTCTGGAACAGTTGTCTCCCCATTTTTCTACTCTATTTTCAGACCAGTTAATGAGTGGATTGTGTCTCTTTAACCATGGATAACCCAAAACCAGTTGGGATTTGGTAGAATCAAAAACAAAAAACTCACCCTGCTCATGATGATTGCCAGAAACTATGAACTTGAATTTTATTGTTTTTTGTGAAATACAGGAGATAGTTTGTCCAGTAAGGGCAGCCACAGAGATAGCAGGATTAAGCGCTGTGGTAGGTATCCGTAGCTTCTCAGTCAGATCCCTACTGATCAGGTTCTGCTCCGCCCCAGAATCAACCAGAGCCTGGACAGGAAAATTGGTTGAGTTAATGCACAGGATTGCAGGTAAACACAAATTATTGCCAGGAGAAAATGAAGAAATACCCACCAGAATCTCCTGGTTTACTGGTGAGCTCTCTCGTTTAAACGTAGGCGACATGTAGCAGCAATGTGGCCCCTCCTACCACAATAGAGGCACTCGTTGTGGTCAATGCGTCTCTGGCGCTCTTCTGGGGAGAGTCTGGTTCTCC